>CM077159.1:180548163-180669735 GCA_039583875.1 Platanthera guangdongensis
TCCGCCACTAGCTGGTTGGGGTCGAATGTGCCTGGGGAGATCAATTCCGCCCCGAGAGGATCTCCTCAGCCAGGCTCCCCACTACTGGTTGGGCGAATGTGCCATAGGGGAGGTCAAGGTCCCCACCCCCAAGAGGATCTCCGCAGTCAGCTCTCACTGCGGTCGGGTCGAATGTGCCTCGGGGAGAGCAAAAAGTCCCCACCCCGAGCGGATCTCCAACCAGGCTCCCATAGCTGGTTGGTCGAATGTGCCTCGGGGTGATCAAGTCCCGCCCCCAGAGGTTCTCCTCAGCGCGGCTCCCACTAGCTGGTTTGGTGTCGAATGTAGAATGCCTCGGGGAGATCAAGCACCGGCACCCCTGAGAGAATCTCCTCAGCCAGGCTCCCACTTGCTGGTTGGTCGAATGTGCCTCGGGGAGGTCAAGTGTAACGCCCGAAACTCAAAGGAGCAAAGGGGGACGTTTTGGGTCAGTTTTGGGTTTCTGGCTGAAGGCACACGGCCTGGGACACGGGCGTGTCCCAGGGCGTGTCAAGCGTGTGTCGACACTTAGCCGCGAAGTCGTCGAGTTATTCTCGACGATTCGTCGAGAAGAATGGGCACACGGCCTGCGACCAGGGCGTGTCGCAGGGGTGTCGACCGTGTCGACCCGTGTCGACACTTAGCCGTGAAATCGTCGAGTTATTCTCGACGATTCGTCGAGAGTGGGCACACGGCTGCGACACGGGCGTGTCGCAGGGCGTGTCGACCCGTGTCGACGATCGTCAAGGTGAAATCGTCGAGATTCACTCGACGATCGTCGAGACAAGGCACACGGCCTCGGACACGGGCGTGTCCAAGCCGTGTCATCGAGTCGTCGTTCTCCCCTCGACGAAAGTCCCGTGTACACGGCCTGGGGGCCCAGGCGTGTCATGTGACACGGCAAGGACACGGGCGTGTCCCAGAACCCGTGCAGTGCTCGGGTTGGAACGGGGGAAAATCATGGGTACACGGCCGGCTACACGGCCGTGTCAGCTGGAACACGGGCGTGTCAGCTCGAACAGGGCGTTCTGTTTCGATACCCGTGTGCGTGTTCAGAAGATTCCGATTTTGACGGCGAATGCGGCACACGGCCCTGGACACGGGCGTGTGCCAAGCCGTGTTCGGCCCAGATTGGGCATTTCAGCCCGAATCAAAGCCGCTCGTTTTCTTAGGTTGAGATCCGACGGCTGGGATGATTCCTGGGAGGATATACACGGGTTTGACTTAAGAAAATCCACTTTTCATCACTTGATCATCTCTCCAAACCCTTGGAGAAAGAAGAGCCAAGGCTAGAGGAAGAGGAGCTAGATCCGCCATTGGAGGAGCTTCGGAGCTCCGAATCGCAAGCCGACTCGGATCACGGAGGCAACGCAAGCGGCGGTGATTTCTATCCGATTACATTTCGATGGCGCCGAAGAGGAACGCAAGGGTAACGATCCTCACTTTTGAGCATGATAGCTCTCTTTCTTAGCATAGGAAGCCCCCCTCTCGCGAGTTGGCGAAGAGTTGGAGGCGTTCCTTCGGGTAGATATGTAAAGTCCCCGTGTTTAGAGTCCGTATGCGAGAACGGACATAGGCATTTTGGTTGAAGCCTACCCGGACATGTAGTTCGGATCGGTGATGTTGCATTGCATAAGGCCGGAGAAGACTCCGTGCTATTTGGTGTTTTCGGGTTTTCTACGCGGTAGATTGCAGCAGGGAGCCTTGGGGACTAACCCAAAGGTGCACCCCGGAAAACTGGCGCGGACACGAGTCTTGCCAACTTGGTGGCCTGAGTGCCAACATGAACATAAGGGGTTATGTGTCTTGCGGTAGAATGGGAATCGGCGGAAAGTTTGACCCGCGCAAATGGCTTAAATTGCCGTTGCGATGTGAGCAAGGGTTAGATGGAGCCATACCCGCTTTATGTCGTTCGGGTTAGAGAGACCTAAAGGTTCATGGCACTCGCCGTTGGCATAGATGGGGGTCTTCGGTGGTCAATGGCTTAAATTGACGTGACCAATACCATGAAGACGAATTGCTCATAGGAATGGCCGTCAAGTGGCGGTGGTGAGTCCGGAATGTTATGTCTTAAATTGACGTAGCATCGACCGGTTCACGAGAATGTGCCCTGAGTGCACGGGACGTGTGGCCGTACGAGCCAACGTCTGTGATGAAATGGCTATGGTTTTATGCATTGCTCGCTTGTGCTAATGAAATGCAGGGAAGGAGCATCGCCGCCCGAGTTGGGGGCGGGATCGTTATAATTTGGTCAGCATTGCTGACCGTTGCTTTGTTTGCCACCGTGCGGTGGTTTGTTTGCTTGCAGGTGCAGCTGGACCAAGCGGTCAATAGCGGGGCTAAAGCCCTTTTTGCGAAGCTGGCCTCGAAGGCCCGAATGGAAATGTTTTATGTTTTGTTCATGTATGGCCGGCCTGCGTGCCGAGGTTTGGAAATCATGTAAAAGACAAGTGAAACATTTTGTAAGGCTTAAGGCCGACTTTTGAGTATTTTGTAATAACATTCCTTTATCTTGTTAGTGGACATTCATGCTTGTGCTGGGTTTTGTTTTTGCAACTTTAATAAATTGCTTCCGCTAGAATGCTCTGTGTAGGACGTTGAGATTGGTTGGATGGTTTCCATACGTAACCACCCGGTCTGTCTGTGGTATATGGCGTCGGGCCCCGGCCGGACCTACTGCTATATGCTATGCGACGGATAGGGGGTGTTACAATTTGGTATCAGACTTTCTGGTTTTGGTCGGCTTGAATTGAATTCGTGGCGAATTCTTTTTAAGGGGTGGTGAGCACATTGTGTGCGTCATCGTATAACAGTAAAAAGAACCCATGAATGTCCACTTAGGAATGAAAATACTCGTGTTTGAGGAACTGCGTGTTCCTATAATTGCTGTTTGCAATGTTATTTGGTCGCTTAACGGTGTTTTGTACCACTATAGGGTGACCGAAGTGGTGTTGGGCCGTCAGAACGCCGAGGTTCTGAGGCTAGTAGTGCACCAGAAGTTGCTCCCGCAACACCTTTGTCGGCTGAAAATATAAGATTGGTGGCTGAAGCGGTGTTAGCCGTGATAAATGCACAGCCTGGAGGCAAGCGCAGCAGCCCGCTCCTGTGTTGGAGCAAGTACCTCTTCAGGAGGCTGAGCGAGAAGGATGGAGCAAGTGGTTGTAGAACCAATAGTGCCAAGGAGGGCGACTGAGAGGCAGTTGAAGCATGTAATGAGCTTTAACCTCCGTTATTCTCGGGGTTGGGAACCCCATCTCAGGCTGAAGACTGGCTCTCTAGGGTGAAGAGAGTCATGACAGCGACGGAGACGGAGGAGTGGCAATGACCACCATCGCTACGTTCCTTCTGGACGGGAAAGCGAGGATGTGGTGGGAAGGCTTGGAGCTGCATCATCTGAGAGGAAGACAATTGATAGACGTTCCGATGGAAGAGTTCTCGGAATTGTTCTTAGCAAGATACCTCCCTTCTACTCAGAGGATTTCAATGGAGAATGAATTCCTGAAGTTGGTGCAGGGTGAGAGGAACGTGGATGAATATCTCCACGAGTTTACGCGGTTGAGTCGTTATGCTAGCTCCACCATCATGGATGAGGAGCGCAAGACTAATCGTTTTTATGAGGCTTAAGGGATGAGCTGAGATTGTTACTGTCGGGGCAATGACGCAGGGTTTCTTAACCTTGGTCAATACTGCCCGGTCCTTGGAGAAGGACATGAAGAGCGTGTGCAAGCGAAGAAAGGCTTGGGTGAAAAGAAATCTGAGTTTAAAGTGCCGACTACTTCGAAGTCTGGCTATCGGAGGGCTTTCAAGAAGCATAGGATCGGGTCCAGCTCCTTCTGGCGCTTCTGGGGCGACTACGAGTCGGACCCCGGGCGCGTGCTTCACTTGTGGCAAGACGGGGCACTTTCGCCCGTGATTGTTGGAGCGGACGTCCTAAGTCCGAAAGGAGGCCAGGAGCTACCTACGAAGAGAAGGGAAAGGCGGTGGAGTCGACCGCATCCCACTATGCTCCGGCCCAACCAGGGTCTATAATCTTGGCCAACAGGAGGCCATTAAACAAGCTGACGTGGTGACAGGTACGGTTTAATTTATAGCAAGTCAATTCCTTTATATGCTTGTTATGTATATGTTACCTTACCACTGCTTGTTTAGGATTTGTAATGATTTGTGAAAATCCCGCACGAGCACTCTTTGATACGGGAGCTTCACACTCCTTCTTGTCCGAAGGATTTATATCACGCATCGGAGTCCTTCTTCGATGGCGAAGGACAAGTTGGATGTGTTATTGCCCAATGGGTGTTCGATGCGAGCGGTTAGGATCTGCGAGGTTAAGACTCGTATTGGAGAGCAGGAGTTCGACCTGCGGGCGTCTTTACTTCCGTTAGTGGAGTTTGACGTCATATTTGGCATGGACTGGCTCTCGGAGCAGCAGGCCCATATAGATTGCGTAGCAAGGAAGTCAAGCTGGGAGCGAGTCGTGAGACGACGTTTACGGGCTTAAAGGGGTCGAGCAAGACGTTGATGTCTGCTCTTCAGGTGGTGAAGGCGGTTCGTGCTGGAGCAGAACTGTTCTTTACACTAGTGGAGGTTGCAAAGCCGAAGCCCGCGATGGATTGTATTTCAGTGGTATCGGAATACCCTGATGTGTTCCCCGCAGATCTTCCTGGAGCCCGCCACAACGGGAGATAGATTTTACTATCGAGCTAGTGCCAGGTGCAAAGCCTGTGTCACGATCTCCGTATCGGCTAGCGCCTAAGGAAATGGCGGAGCTGAAAGTTCAATTGCAAGAGTTAAGAGTTGTTGGAGCAAGGGTATGTGCGCCCGAGTTCTTCGCCTTGGAGCGCACCGGTCCTCTTTGTTAAGAAGAAGGACGGAAGCTTGAGATTGTGTATTGATTATCGGGAGCTAACAAGCTGACTGAGAAGAATAAGTACCCGATCCCTAGGATTGATGATCTCTTTGATCAGTTAGTCGGGTCGACGGTGTACTCGAAGTTAGATCTCAAGTCGGGGTACTATCAGCTGCGGATAAGGGAGAGTGATATCCCGAAGACAGCGTTTAGTACGAGATACGGGCATTATGAGTTTACGGTCATGCCGTTTGGGCTGACTAATGCGCCGTCAGTATTTATGGATTGATGAACAGGACGTTCAGGGAGTACCTAGACCATTTCGTGATCGTCTTCATCGACGATATTTTGGTGTACTCGCAAAGTGAGGAAGATCACTTTAAGCATCTCCATTTGGTGTTGGAGACACTCAGGAGAAATCAGTTGTATGCCAAGTTCTCGAAGTGCGAGTTTTGGCTATCCTCAGTGGCGTTCCTTGGGCATATAGTAAGTGGAGAGGGTATTGCGGTGGATCCGGCGAAGATTGTTGCGATACGGGAGTGGCCTGAGCTGCTGCTACGGTAGCAGAAGTCCGGAGCTTTTTTGGGGCTTGCCGGTTATTATAGGCGCTTCGTAGAGAACTTCTCGCGGATAGCGCTACCTCTCACTACTTTGACGAGGAAGGAGCATAAGTTCGTTTGGACGCCGGAGTGCGCGCGAGCTTTTGAGGAATTGAAGTGTCGGTTGACCACGGCGCCTGTGTTGAGTTCGCCGGTTGGGACGAAGGCTATGAGATATATAGTGATGCTTCGGGCAGCGGTTGGGTTGCGTGCTACTGCAGCACGGCAGCGTGATAGCTTATGGCTCGAGACAGCTAAAAGTGCACGAGAGAGGAATTATCCGGTTCATGACTTGAGTTAGCGGCCGTGATTTTTGCCTTGAAGCTGTGGAGACACTATTTGTACGGTGTGAAGATTGACATCTACACGATCACAAGAGCCTAAAGTACCTGATTGATCAGAAAGATCTGAATATGCGCCAGCGTAGGTGGATGGAGTTCCTGGGGGACTATACTTTCAAGATCCACTACGTGCCTGGCAAGGGGAATGCGGTTGCGGACGCATTGAGTCGCCGAGCCCAGCTCAAGCGAATTGGCTATCAGTGCATGATGAGCGGTTGGTGCAGGAGCTGGAGGCGTTGGAGATTGTTTGTGTGGATAGACAATCTAGTGCTGAAGCAGTGCTGAATTGGACTGAAGTCCAATATGACCTGGCTGATCGGATTCGGCAGGCTTTGGATATGGATGCTCATATGAAGCAGTTCATGATAGAGGCTCTGGATGGGTCAAATTCCCAATTCGTTGTGGAGGACGGATTGTTGTGGAAAGACGGTCGTTTGTGCGTCCCAAGTGTGGGCAGTTTACGGGCGGGAGTTGTTGTACGAGGCACGCACCATACCAAGTACTCGATTCACCCGGGGAGCACGAAGATGTACCGTGATGTAAAGAAGCTATTTTGGTGGCCGGGTTTGAAAAAGGATGTGGCGCTATATGTAGCGAAGTGTCAAACCTGCGCCTTGGTAAGGCGGAGTGCCAAAAGCCGGGGGATTTCTTAAGTCCTTGCCTATTCCGGAGTGGAAATTCGACGACATTCTCTATGGACTTTGTGCATGGTTTGCCAAGGTCGCAGAAGGGGAACGACGCCATTTGGGTGGTGGTCGATCGATTAACAAAGGTGTCGCATTTTATTCCGCATAGGAAGGATGATCGGTGGAGAAGCTGGCAAAGCTTTATGTGGACAACATAGTGCGGCTTCATGGTGTGCCCCGCAGCATCGTGAGTGACCGAGATGGGCGGTTCACGTCCAATGATTGGAGGCTGGTGCAGCAAATGTTGGGAACAAAGCTGAAGTTTAGCACAGCCTTCCATCCACAACGGATGGGCAGACCGAGAGGGTCAATAGAACCATGGAAGACATGCTTCGCATGTGTGTCTTGGACTTTGGAAAGCAATGGGAGGATCACCTTTATTTGGTGGAGTTCGCATACAACAATAGCTACCAAGCAAGTATTCAGATGGCGCCTTTCGAGGCCCTTTATGGTAGAAGATGTCGCACGCCGTTGTCTTGGTTAGAAACGGGCGAGTCGAAGTTGTATAAGCGATCGGAAGTGGGGATGCTACTTCGTTGGTGAGAACCATTCGGGAGAGGTGCTCATGGCTCAGGACCGGCAAGCAAAGTACTATAATGCCAAGCACAGGAACGTGGAGTTCGCTGTGGGCGATTATGTATACTTGAAGATCAAGCCGTTCAAGGGTGTCTCGCGGGTGCGGCGATTGAAAAAGCTAAGCCCGAGGTACCTTGGACCGTTCGAGGTTCTGGAGCGAGTGGAGAAGCGGCCTATAGGTTGAAGCTTACAGTGGAGCTAAGTGGTTTACACGATGTGTTCCACATTTCGGTACTTAGGAAGGCGGTGCAAGAGCCTACGCAAGTGATCGCGGTCGATCAAGTGCGGTGGATAGTGGGCTAACGACAAAGGTCAAGCCCGTGCGGATTGAAGACTCGGAGGTCAAGCGGCTACGCAATAAAGAGATCAGGATGGTCAAAGTCCGGTGGGACAATTGCGGTCGTGAGGAGCTCTCCTGGGAGCGAGAGCAGACGATGCTTGACGAATATCCGGAGTTGTTCCGCTCAGGTACAAATTTTGTTTTGTACATGTTTTTCCCTTTATGTAATTTCGTGGGCGAAATTCTATTAAGAGGGGTAGAGTTGTAACGCCCCGAAACTCAAAGGAGCAAAGGGGGACGTTTTGGGTCAGTTTTGGTTTCTGGCTGAAGGCACACGGCCTGGGACACGGGCGTGTCCCAGGGCGTGTCAAGCGTGTGTCGACACTTAGCCGCGAAGTCGTCGAGTTATTCTCGACGATTCGTCGAGAATGGGCACACGGCCTGCGACACGGGCGTGTCGCAGGGCGTGTCGACCCGTGTCGACACTTAGCCGTGAAATCGTCGAGTTATTCTCGACGATTCGTCGAGAGTGGGCACACGGCCTGCGACACGGGCGTGTCGCAGGGCGTGTCGACCCGTGTCGACGAGCGTCAAGTGAAATCGTCGAGATTCACTCGACGATCGTCGAGACAAGGCACACGGCCTCGGACACGGGCGTGTCCAAGGCCGTGTCAGCGAGTCGTCGTTCTCCCCTCGACGAAATGTCCCGTGTACACGGCCTGGGGCCCAGGCGTGTCAATGTGACACGGGCAAGGACACGGGCGTGTCCCAGAACCCGTGCAGTGCTCGGGTTGGAAACGGGGGAAAATCATGGGTACACGGCCGGCTACACGGCCGTGTCAGCTGGAACACGGGCGTGTCAGCTCGAACACGGGCGTGTTCGATACCCGTGTGCGTGTTCAGAAGATTCGATTTTGACGGCGAATGCGGCACACGGCCCTGGACACGGGCGTGTGCCAAGCCGTGTTCGGCCCAGATTGGGCATTTCAGCCCCGAATCAAAGCCGCTCGTTTTCTTAGGTTGAGATCCGACGGCTGGGGATGATTCCTGGGAGGATATACACGGGTTTGACTTAAGAAAAATCCACTTTTCATCACTTGATCTCTCTCCAAACCCTTGGAGAAAGAAGAGCCAAGGCTAGAGGAAGAGGAGCTAGATCCGCCATTGGAGGAGCTTCGGAGCTCCGAATCGCAAGCCGACTCCGGATCCACGGAGGCAACGCAAGCGCGGTGATTTCTATCCGATTACATTTCGATGGCGCCGAAGAGGAACGCAAGGGTAACGATCCTCACTTTTGAGCATGATAGCTCTCTTTCTTAGCATAGGAAGCCCCCCTCTCGCGAGTTGGCGAAGAGTTGGAGGCGTTCCTTCGGGTAGATATGTAAAGTCCCCGTTGTTTAGCGTCCGTATGCGAGAACGGACATAGGCATTTTGGTTGAAGCCTACCCGGACATGTAGTTCGGATCGGTGATGTTGCATTGCATAAGGCCGGAGAAGACTCCGTGCTATTTGGTGTTTTCGGGTTTTCTACGCGGTAGATTGCAGCAGGGAGCCTTGGGGACTAACCCAAAGGTGCACCCGGAAAACTGGGCGGACACGAGGTCTTGCCAACTTGGTGGCCTGAGTGCCAACATGAACATAACAGGGTTATGTGTCTTGCGGTAGAATGGGAATCGGCGAAAGTTTGACCGCGCAAATGGCTTAAATTGCCGTTGCGATGTGAGCACGGGTTAGATGGAGCCGTACCCGCTTTATGTCGTTCGGGTTAGAGAGACCTAAAGGTACATGGCACTCGCCGTTGGCATAGATGGGGGTCTTCGGTGGTCAATGGCTTAAATTGACGTGACCAATACCATGAAGACGAATTGCTCATAGGAATGGCCGTCCAAGTGGCGGTGGTGAGTCCGGAATGTTAATGGCTTAAATTGACGTAGCATCGACGGTTCACCGAGATGTGCCCTGAGTGCACGGGACGTGTGGCCGTACGAGCCAACGTCTGTGATGAAATGGCTATGGTTATATGCATTGCTCGCTTGTGCTAATGAAATGCAGGGAAGGAGCATCGCCGCCCCGAGTTGGGGGCGGGATCGTTATAATTTGGTCAGCATTGCTGACCGTTGCTTTGTTTGCCACCGTGCGGTGGTTCGTTTGCTTGCAGGTGCAGCTGGACCAAGCGGTCAATAGCGGGCTAAAGCCCTTTTTGCGAAGCTGGCCCTCGAAGGCCCGAATGGAAATGTTTTATGTTTTGTTCATGTATGGCCGGCCTGCGTGCCGAGGTTTGGAAATCATGTAAAAGACAAGTGAAACATTTTGTAAGGCCTTAAGGCCGACTTTTGAGTATTTTGTAATAACATTCCTGTTATCTTGTTAGTGGACATTCATGCTTGTGCTGGGTTCTTGTTTTGCAACTTTAATAAATTGCTTCCGCTAGAATGCTCTGTGTAGGACGTTGAGATTGGTGGGATGGTTTCCATACGTAACCACCCGTCTGTCTGTGGTATATGGCGTCGGGCCCGGCCGGACCTACTGCTATATGCTATGCGACGGATAGGGGGTGTTACATCAAGTCCCCACCCCCGAGAGGATCTCCTCAGCCAGGCTCCCACTAGCTGGTTGGTACGAATGTGCCTCGGGGAGATCAAGTCCCGCCCCCGAGAGGATCTCCTCATCCAGGCTCCCACTAGCTGGTTGGGTCGAGTGTGCCTCGGGGGGAGTAAAAGTCCCTTTGCTCCGATTAGGATCCCGCTGTCTGGCTCTCACTAGCTGGAAGGGTAGGTGGTACCTCTCGTGGAGGCTAAGTGTTTTTTACCCGGAGGGGGTCTCTCCACCCAGGCTCCCATAGCTGGCATGACAGGTTGACCCCTCCGGGGGGCCAAGTGTTTTTTACCCGGAGGGAGTCTCGCCACCCAGGCTCCCATAGCTGGCATGGCTGGTTGACTCCCCGGAGAGGCGCACAAGGAAATTGTACTCAGCGAATACGTTGGGTTGGACATTTCTTTCCGAGCTTGTGCCAACCTCGAAAATTGCGGGGATTGTGTACAACCCCGTATTCGCCCCTGTATAGTTTTAAGATTTTTGGAGATTTTGCACTCTCGGTGGCCAATTTTGGCTCTAGCTTGGAAACATACAAGTAGGGGAGGAAAAATCGGTCTCCCCCAGTGGCCCTTTGGGGGGGGGGGGGTTCGCACCTGCCCCCCCTGCCCGCGGCTTGGTGGGGCGAGACCGGCTAAGGCCGGGGGTCTCGCCCCTGCCCGCGGCTTGGTGGGGCGAGACCGGCTAAGGCCGGGGGTCTCGCCCCTGCCCGCGGCTTGGTGGGGCGAGACCGGCCAATGCCGAGGGTCTCGCCCTGCCCGCGACATGGTGGGGGGAGACCGGCCAAGGTCGGGGGTCTCGCCCCTGCCCGCGGCTTAGTGGGGCAAGACCGGCCAAGGCCAGGGGTCTCGCCCCTGCCCGCGGCCTGGTGGGGCGAGACCGGCCAAGGCCGGGGGTCTCGCCCCTGCCCGCGGCTTGGTGGGGCGAGACCGGCCAAGGCCGGGGGTCTCGCCCCTGCCCTCGTCGCCCCTGTGCTCGGCCCCTAGGTGGATGAGGGGCGGGTGGTTTTTACCCCTTTACCCCCCGGCGTGGCTGTTTTCTATTGGCCCAATGTGTATTTGGCGTAGGGGTATTTTCGGGCATTTTGGCCCATGGGATTTGAAAAACTATAAATAGACCCCCTTGGGTGCCTTTGGAGGGGACTGGATCCTTGCTTCCTCCTCCCTTAGTTTCTTCTTGGTAGTGTAGAGAGAGCTCCTCCAAGGCACCCTAGCTCGAGCATTGGCTAGGGAGGGGAAGTGATCAGGTAGCCTTCCGGGTGAGAGGTGGGACCTCCGCGCTAGAGCCGAGGGTCTGTTTCTAGCTTCTTGATCTTTGGTCCGTGACGTTCCTCCGGGTGTAGTAGGCGTGAGGTCACCCCTTTCTAGGGACTCCGAACTCCACAGAGGTCAATTTTGACTTCAATATCAAACAATTTATAATTTATTTGAGAGGTGAGGGTTCGAATCTTGTTCTTTATATTTTTTATCATATAAAAACATTTTCTATTTACCATGATAATTAGTAACAAAAAATGAATTGCTTGCTAATTTAAAAGGATAAAAATTCTTGCTAAAATTTCCTTGCAAAATAGTAAGAAAAAAACATTTCTAAATTTTACTATGCTCAATTTAGAAAGAAATTTTTGTTGTTGTTAAATACCTTGCTAATGTAAATTAGCAACGAAGCAACAAATTCTTCTCCTAGCTAATAAGAGATTTTCTTGTAGTGAGTTTAGATTGTCATCACAGCAGTGTCCAGACACATAGGAGGAACGTCAGAAGATGCTCAGAGTGTCATACGTCAGTGCGGTAGGATGTTTGATGTACGCGATGATATGCACGAGACCAGATATTGCTCAAGCAGTGAGTGTTGTTAGCAGATACATGACAAATTCAGAGTGACAACACTGAGAAGCAGTCAAGTGGATTTTGTGGCATTTGAAGGATACGTCAGACGTTGGTCTACTTTTCAAAAGGGCTGAAGTTGCTAGAGCTTTAGAGGGTTTCGTTGATTTTGACTATGCAGACGACACCGATAGGAGAAGATGTACTTCATGATAAATATTTTTTCTAGGTGGAGGTCCTATCAGTTAGAAAACTACTTTTCAGAATATAATAGCTCTGTCTACGACTAACACATAGTATATTGTTGCGATGGAGGCTGCTAAAAAAACTATTTGGCTCAGGGGTCTCATCAAAGAAATCATAGTTTCTCATGAGTCGGTGAAGCTGCACTGTGACAATCAGAGTGCAATTTGTCTTGCAAATGACCCGATCTATCATGCAATGACAAAACACATTGATGTGCGCTATCACAAACTGGGGGAGTTCGTTGGGGAGGCAAGATTAAGTTACTGAAGGTGCCCACGGAAAACAATGTTGCAGATATGTTGACAAATCCTCCGACATGAGTCAAGTTCAAACACTGACTTAACTTGACTCACATTCGTACCTGCTGATCACAGTGACCCCAGGGAGAGAGAATGTTTCTTTTAGGAGAAGATCCAAGTGAAGAGATGGAGCATGCAATGGAACGGACGTGAAGATGAAGATTATTTCTTATTGCATTGCTGGTTCCTTAATGATAAGAAATCAGTGCAGATTTCATTACAATCAACCCTAAAGATTTCAAGTCTTCATACTTTGATTCTCTTAAACTCATGCGGGCTAACCCGTTGTGAAAAAACAAGACCGAGTATCAAAAGTATTTACCAACTTTAAAAATTTGGGTGTTCGGATGTGCCATACATTGTCCCAAATAGCCGCATCGGATGAGAATAAAAACAGAGAGCACAAAATGGATCCTAAACAAATGAAGCGTCTTGGTGAGCCCCAAAACTTAGCCGAAATAATTGATTTAATTATGTAATATTGTAACGGTCGAGGGCGCTTGCAGTGCACATTTTTCCACCTCCCCTGCCAGGTGAAGGAAGTGCAGGCCAGCCGCAGCCATCCCTTACCTCAACTAACCTCGGCTAATAAGTGTAAAAACAGAACAGCACTCAACTCCATATATAGACTGGGGCTTCTGTCGCTTCTCCTTCCTCCATCGTTCCTCCCACTCCCTCCTCCTCTCTTCACTCCACGCCTCTCCTCTTCCCACCTAATTCTCATCGCTTCTATAACAATATCAATCCTCCCCTCTACTTACTCTTCTCCCCCTCCCCTGTTTTCTTCCTCTGTTACTACTTCCCTCACATCCTACCAACTTTTAGCTCCCCTCCTCTTATAAAGCCACTCCATTCCTTCACTCTTCTCACCCCCACCCGACAGAAGTGTCATCATGGAAGCTCAGGAGGATGCCAACAGCAGCAGCAGCACCGGCGATTCGCTCTGCGCCCAGGCCGTCATCAAGCGCAAGCGCACCAAGCGCCGCCGCACGCTCCCCATGCCTCCACCCTCCGCCGCCGCATCGTCGGCTTCCTCTGGTACAACTACCAACGAGGAGGAGGACATGGCCAATTGCCTCATCCTTCTAGCTCAGGGCCGAACCCAGCTGCGGGTCAACGTGGGGGAGACAACCATGCCGGAGCGGGCCGCCGGAGCAGGGCTGGACAGGCTCCATCATTTATACGAGTGCAAAACATGCGGCAAACGCTTCCCCTCCTTCCAGGCGCTCGGCGGCCACCGCGCCAGCCACAAGAAACCCAAAATGGCTGCCAAGGAGGACACCGAGCTCACCAGCTCTACCTCGAAGCCAATGGCTTTTTTATCCATCGGCGGCGGCGGCGGCAAGACGAGAACGCACGAGTGCTCGATATGTAGGGCGGAATTCTCCTCCGGCCAGGCGCTCGGCGGGCACATGAGAAGGCACCGGCCGGCCGTTTTCCCGGAGATGGGCGGTGAGTCCAAGAGTCAGAAGAGCGGATTTTCGCTTGACCTCAATCTTCCTGCTCCCGGAGAAGACGCGGAGCCCTTTGGCAGCGGCGGCGGCCCTGAAAACTCTCTCGTATTCTCCCAGTCGCCGGCGGTGGCGCTTGTGGATTGCTACTATTAAGGGGGCCAGTTTTCTTCTTTCTGTGAGATCATGTCATGAATTGTACATCATCTTCTTCTTCCCCAATATTATTTGGTATTTTGAAGAAGGAAAATTCTTTTGTTTTTTTTTCTTCTCCAAATTTGACATCTGTAATATTAATTCGGGTCAAAACAGACAGATTGAAAAGGCGAGTCGATGAGTTTATAATACCGGAGAAATTATTTTTACGCTATTAATTATGTCAAAAAGTAAATGATATATTTCTGCTTATTTATCACTGTTCTTGCTTCTTTATTTTTTGTAAGAAAATGAGGAAGGCGGCATTTCGCTCACGAAAAGGCCGTGATCTCTCAACAAGCTCTCTTTTATTATTCTCTCATATATTGCAATAAGTAGAGTATAGTAGAAACTAGAAACCAGTAAGCAATTATATTTATCTTACAAACATTTATATATATATATATATATATACATATATTTAGAAATAGGACCATTAAAAGTCTATATACTTTTAAATTAATACAAAATCAATCATAACATTATTTATATATTAAGAAAATTTGTTATATTATTTAGCTCATGGGATCATGAACCCCATGGAATAGGATCCTCTTCATTTGAAGTGTTTTACTGTCCAGATTTATTTTTTTGTTGATCCCACGTTTTCACTAGTCCTATATATATTTTTATTTTTATTTTAATAAAAAAATTCTACATCATTAGATCAAATGAGAATGCATTAACATAAGAAAAAGAACCTCCATAATCCATTAAAGGTTCCAAATGGAGATTGAGAATCCCGATCGGAAAACTAGGGGTCTCACAGTTAAGCGATGGGCGGCAGCGGTGAGGAAGCGAATTTAAAATAAAACACAAAAAAAATTTAATGTCCACCGCTGGGAAGAAAAGGGAGTGGATTAGGTTCCTTGACACATGAGTGGGTTTCCTACTTTGCTTTATAAGACACCTATATCTCATCACATTAATAAATGCCAAAAGAATATAAAGAGAGGGGGCAACCAGCAACTGCACATCTAACAGTCACCCACTGGTATTCTTTCCTTGTCATATAACTACACTGTTCTAGGCATAGCTACTACACACACACACACTCTAAGTTAAAGCAATAGCTTGACAAATTGGATGCATAATATTAGATGGTCATGTGCTTTTAAGTATTGAGCAGAGTCTTAAGTGACTAGAAAAACAACTGATTATTTCATCACTGTTTCCCACCACTGTTTCTCCAGTCGCTGCAGCCGCACCAAACAGAGCCTTAGGTGACTAGAAACTACTGAACATGAACAAAACTGGTCAACTTCGAAGGACACGATAACTTCGCTTCTTTGAGAGATGCCATTTTACCATCTCAATTGTTTAAGGTCAACAATTACTTTGAATAAAATAAGTGTATTGGGTTTCAATTTTGATTCATTGATCCCTTCATATAATGTAGTTTACTTGGAATATATTTTGAAGTATTACATCTAAATTTAAATGGTCAATTAAAGTGCGCACAATCATACTATTTTTTTTTATTAATCTGAACAAATACACTTCGGGCGATTGTTCTCGCAAGGTGATTGACTTTTAAAAGTCAATTTTCGTCTTTTTAAACGTGCACACAAATAACTTCGTATTCATTATTCAAAATCAAAGCACTCGCAACAATATAATTATAATGTATTATTTATTTTACATTAAATGTTGATAACCCCAGCCCGCTATACTTTCTCATCCTCATCAATAACCCCCTAATTGAGGATTTTTAACCGCACACCAAAATCGCTGAAATCCTGTCACTCCCGTCGCCCGCGCTACTTTTTTATGAGAACTTGAAATAACTTAGCAGAAATTAACAATAACTCGCAAGAAATTTAAAATAACTATTTTATCCAAAAAAATTTTAAATATTACAAAGGTGCGCCCTTTCCTATATAGAAGAGACGAGGATAGAGAATTTACAATTTAACGATGCGAGTCTAATTACAAGAATCTGCAGGAGTGCGACTAGTGCGGACAATGCAATCAAATATGAGTTGATCGCACGAGTATGTGCGGTTACACAATAATAACCGCCCATAACAAAAACAACAGGAACCAAGGCCGGATCCGATGAATCTGCTGGTTATCATCATCAAAGCTTGCGGTCAACCAGTCAGTTGCAATCTCCACAACGCGCGGTTACACACGGGTAACCGCACATGTATCTTTCAATCTTCACAGCTTGCAGTTAGCCACTCTTACCATGATGACCGCAAAGTGTGGTTAAACAGGTTTAACCGCACATTCATCTGTATATTCTAACAGTCTTCTTATAGTTGAAGGATGGCCACCCAAGCTTCATTTGCAAACTCAACCTTTGGTGTCCCTCTATTGTACTAGATCATCTTGACATCCACGAGTGGGTCGTTGGATGCCTCATTTGCCGAAAAATTAATATATTAAAGGTCCATTTTGCGCAATATTTGAACAAAAACAGTAGTATCATCAAATGTGTTTGGAATGACATCATTTATGAATGACGCAAAAACAACTAATTTTGAACGTAAAACTGAATAAAGTTTCTTAAGTATGGACGGGCATTCACGAACGACATTTAGTGGCTAATTGATTAAAATTTGCACACTTTGGGAACATATAACCTAATACATGTCATTTAATGATAAAAAATGTTGCATTATGATTTTTATTCGTCATTATGTAAATATTTTAATATGTTATAATTGTATTGAAGTTATTCTATGATTATATATATAAGTAGTCTCATAGTCATACTTAATACATACAAATAAATTGTATCATTGTTCTGATTAATTTTCAAAGGCTTAATTAGGTGAGTGAATTCAATATTTTATTTCATCCCAAAATTTTTTACTTTCATATATAGTTAGATGTATTAAAATAGTGCTAAATTAAATTGTTGAACAAGTAAAGATAAGTGGGATAATCCACCTATTTCTAAAAATTAGGAAGGTTATTGACAATGGTGAGAAAGTATAGTGGGTTATCAATGACAATGGTGAGAAAGTATATTGGGTTATCAACAATTTACTCTTTATTTTAGAAATAAATGCATGATCCTCATAAGTTTGAACAAGTAAAGATAAGTGGGCTAATCCACCAATTTCTAAAAATTAGGAGGGTAATTGACAACGGTGAGAAAGTATAGTGGGTTATCAACAATTTACTCTAAAGTGTTATTGCGTTGTAGATACTCTTGTTTCATGTGGGTGATCAATACCCGCGGTAGGAAAATACATTGTGAGCATCTTTTTGCACAGTAGCGTCAGGCACAATGCAGAGCATAAAAAATCTATTTTGTAGGGTGGCAATGGAATTTTGGCACACATGCCCTCAGTTGCTCCACCAAACGGTGCCTAAGTCTTGTGAAAGAAAACAAATTAAAGATAGAATTAAAATTCATAATCTTATATTATAGATGAGGCTTCCATGTCACTCAGAGATATTGTAAGAGGTATACATACATGATATTCCAATTTGACCTTTCTTCCAATTCACTAGCACTAATATATATACACTAGCACTAATATATATATATATATATATATATATATATATATATATATATATATATATATATATATATATATATATATATATATATATACCATATATAAAGAAATACTGTGGTCTGCGAATATCATGAGTTCCAAATTCCACAAGTCGTTAGATCATGAGTTCATAATTAAACAACCGTCTGATCGAGCACAATAAAATCATTTCATCTCTCCACATTTTAGTAGGCCTCCTAAACCTACTACTAGGGTGTCCTAAACCTATGTGAAATTACGATTTTGCCCTACAACTCTTAAAAAATCGGACGGCTGGCTGTTAAAATTATATTTTAATTTAAACGCGACTATCCATTTTCAATCCCAGGACCTCAAGGACAAGTGAAACAACTCAATCCAACGAGGCAAGGAGACAACTATGATAACAATTCAAATAATTATATATTATATATATATATATATATATATATATATATATATATATATATATATATATATATATATATATATATATATATATATATATATTATATATATATATATATATATATATATATATATATATATATACGATATATAAAGAAATACTGTGGTCTGCGAATATCATGAGTTCCAAATTCCAGCTGTTAAAATTATATTTTAATTTCAACGCGACTATCCATTTTCAATCCCAGGACCTCAAGGACAAGAGGAACAACTCAATCCAACGAGGCAAGGAGACAACTATGATAATAATTCAAATAATTTATACTTATATTTTTATATTTTATGTATTTTTATAAAAACATTATATAAATATAGGTATAATATAATTCATTATTACATATAAATATGCTATAGCCGGGTACAATTGCTCGAGGTCGTAGTGGAGGGCCGGGTACAGTCACGCGGGGCCGCAGGGGCGGGCCGGGTACAGTTGCGCGAGGTCGTAGTGGCGGGCCGGGTACAGTCGCGCGGGGCCATAGGAGTGGGTCGGGTACTGTCGCGATTGGCAGTAGGGGCGGATCCCAACGTCGAGGTTATGAGGTACTCTTAATTTAGTCCTTAAACTTATAAGTTGTGCCATTTTCATCATTTTAACCAACATTTGGCATCATTTTGAGTGCAATTCACGAGTTTAAAGATATACATAGATGAGAAGTTCAAGGACTATTTTTGTTTAGGATCCACTTAAGATAGTTCACAATAGTCCATCAAATGTGAAATGACTATTTATAGTAGCTCAAGCATGGAGACATGCCCTAGATTGACACGAAACTCAATTAGTCGTTCTGAGTCTGTCTCGACACGCATGAACATATAATTAATTCTCTAACAATCTCCTCCTATGTCTGTCGTAAACCCAACGTCGAAAAATTGGTGGTGTGCAGTGTTCAACCAAACATGAAGCACTCACAACTATGTCTGCCATACTTGTCAGAACACATTGGACGTCAAAGAAACAACTGCATGCACGCATAAGAATTAATATAAATCATAGCAGCATCACATAACAGTGTAAAGTACGAGCATAATATAAGCTCAACATACCTAATGGCTAATGATCAACAAAAGAGCAAAAATAGTCCAATCAATAAGTGTTCAAAAGAGCTGAATAATGCTCTAACAAGAGTTAAACCAGAAACCAAATAACACACTATCACCATCCTCATATGTACAATAGGGCATCCTTATAATTATCACAAACAATAAGTATTCCTCCATCATCAACATCTCTTGTAATTTTCAACATAGAATTTCATTCAAAATGAATTCAAATCTTTGAAAATGTATATGCATCTAGTTTTACTGTATTATAGGTTCTACCGCAGAATCCATTATTTGTTTCCAAAAAAATGATCTTTTGAATTTCTGAACACCGCGATTATATCTGTGTTCTTATGTGGATGTCACGGTTACTGTTCTTTTAAAGTTAACTGGAATTCATCAAGTATGAAATAAAATCAATCAATATAAGAAGAGCAAAACTAAGTCAGATCATGTTATTAAATGAGGAATAACACACTCCTCCAAGGTAAGAAAGACGAATCCCCTTGAAATTATTAACATCAGATGTGGAATGAAACAACTCACCAAATTCATACACTACATAGATAAACACAAATCGCTTTGACAAAGGCTAAATTGAATTAAAATATTTTTACTAAGGCCGAACTAAATCAGCTATCCTTGAACTAAGGTCGAGTTAAGTCGCCTTTAGTCTCATTTTCCTCACTGTTTTGATTAATCGATTTTTGGACATTCCTTTCATCAATGGATCAGTCAGGTCATCCTTTGATCTCACATCGATCAAGGTGATTACGTCTTGTTCTTTCAGATAATTTAACAGATCATGTCTCAGTCTATTAGTATTAAAGATGATATTCTCAATGACTTGAACTGCTGTCTAATTATCACAATACAAGTTCAAAGATTTGACTTGTAGCCTAGATAACGGAATGTCTAGAATCAAATTCGTGATCCAGTTTGCCTCTTCACTAGCTGAAGCTAAGACAAATAACTCGGCTTTTATAGACGACAAAGCTATACAATTTTGTCATTTGGATTTCCAAGTAACAACAGTTTCACCCATAGTGAATATAAATCCACTAGTCGACTTATTATTATCAACTTCTAAACACCACGAGTCATTAGAGTATTCATCTACAATAGGAGGGTAACTAGTGTAGCACATAGCATGATCTTTAGTACCTCTCAGGTATTTCATCAGTCTGTCTAAGGCATCCTAATGCTCTTTGCCTATGCTACTAGTAAAGCAATTTAGCATGCTAACAGTGAAGGCAATGTCTGGTCTTGTTAAATTTATGGTATACATGAGACTACCAATGATCTTCGAGTACTTTACTTGGTCAATGCTAGTCCCTACATTCAGACTCAACTTAGCATTTAGATCAAATAGTGTCTCTACAAGTCTATATTCTTTATAACCCCAAGTAGAAAGAATTTGCTTTATATAATGAGCTTGACTAAGAGTCACGTGACCCTTATCTGCTTTAACTTTCATTCCTAGAAGAGTATTAACCGGACTAAGGTCCTTTATATTAAATGTTTTTACAAGAGTGGATTTAATATCCCTCACTGCAGTTAGATCTGACCCTAGAATCAACATGTTATCCACATATAAACATATGATGACTGTTTTATTTGACATTGAGCGGTGATAGAGACACTTGTCAGAGAGATTGGACTGAAATCCAACACTCTTTAACACTTGGTCAAATTTTATGTGTCACATCTTAGGCACTTACTTAAGCGCAAATATTGATTTATCTAACTTGCACACTTTCTCTTTCAAATCTTTATGTACATAACTTTCAGGTTGTGTCATGCAAATCTCTTCATCAAGCTCTCCATTCAAGAAGCTTATCTTACATCTATCTTATGAACTATAAAGTTCTCGATAGAAGCCAAGAAAAGAAAAATTATAATAGTGGATATATGACATACAGGTGAACAGACATCAAAGTAGTCAATTCATCTCTATTGTTTATAACTTTTAGTTACTAGACATGTTTTATATCTTGTTATATACCCATCATTGTGCAATTCCTTCTTCAATACTCACTTGCATCCTAGGACTTTAGTTTCTTTTGGCAGGTCAACTAAATGTCAAGTGTTATTTTATAGCAACGAGTTCATCTCATCATCGATAGCTTCTGCCCACATTATCAAATCTATAAATCTTATTGCTTATTGGTAAGAGAATGAATCATCATTTAAGTTGTAGGTGACAAAATTCTCACAAAAGTTCTTAGGGATTCTATTTCTTATAGACGCTCTAACAGGAACATGTTACACCTCTAAAGGTCTAGGAGCTGTGCTAGATGGGCCAATTTCAAGTTCTGCAGTAGATTCTGCAATCTTGGTAGTAAATCCAAAGATGATTAAGCCGCGATCTTTGATAAATTTATGTTCAAAGATAATAGCATTTTTAGATTCTATCGTTATATTAGTGGATAGATCCAGAAATCTGTCAACTGCACTATCTTTTACACTACATAGATAAACACATGTTATTGTTCTAGGTCCCATCTTAGGTCTCTTAAAGTCTTGTATTCTCACGTAAGCGATATAATCTTAAATTTTTAGAGTGTCATATCTACAAGGATGGTCATGCCACAACTTATACATAGTAGAATTGAGTTTTGAGTGAGCCACTCTATTTAGAATGTGATTTGCAGTTAGGATTGCTCCCCCCCCCCAAAAAAAAAAAGGAATTAGGCATGCTAGCTGTGAGGAGCATAGAATTCAACATTTTTGTTAAAGTTTTATTCTTACACTCAGCGATACCATTCTATTGGGATGATTAAGGAGCTGTAGTTTCTATGATTGTACCCTCAGAGCTACAAAAGTCTGTAAACTCAGTTGCAGTGTGTTCTCCTCCTTGATCACTCCTAAATCTTTTAATCTTTAGGTTTAACTAATTTTCAATAATAGTTTTAAAGATCTTGAAGGTCTCGAATGCTTCGTCTTTTGATTTCAATAGGTAAACATGATAATATTTGGAAAAGTCATCGATGAATGTAATAAGATACTTCTTTCCCCCTCTAGTGACATGACTTCAAAAATCACAGAGGTCAGAATGTATCAATTCAAGAAGTTGTGTGCTTCTAGATACTGACTTGAAAGAATTTTTAGTAATCTTAGTTTGGGTACAAACCTCGCGCTTATAAAATCGAATAGAAAGATCTAACGTGATGTTGTGACTTTTAACTGGATCTCGCATTTTCTTATAGTGCACGTGTCCAAGTCTATTGTGTAATAACTTAGGATCAATCAGAGTTGAGCTCATTTAATTAATACACTCATTATCTATGCTAAGTTTATGCATACCATTGATTATATACGCACAATCAAAGTAATGCGAATTAACTGTTAAAGTTATTCCACCATTTTGAGTTGTGAAAGAGATTCCAGTATTATCTAATAAACTCATAGAGACTAAATTTTTAGTTAAACATGCTACTACTCTAGCATGTTTAGAATTAAAGTTTTACTTGAATAGATGACCAACTCCGCTGTCCCAGCATGAGTAACCTCGGTCTCTCCTCCATTGCAGTTCTTAACCTTATCCTGAACTACTCTGAACTTTGAGAGAAGGCCTTTGTTATTGGTAATATGACAGGTAGCACCGCTGTCGAGTCACTACTCAGAAGACGCACTGCGGTGACAACTCCCAATCATAGCCATGAAGGACTTGAGATTAGATGTATCGACTAACATGTTTGCAGTATTCTATGAGGCTTACTCCTTCAGTCTGTGCATTTCAGACTTGATGGTGATCCACTCAGGAGGCAGCTTGCTCAAAACCAGACTCGCAAAAGGATTATCAAACATTTCAGACTATTCGTCTTCCAGCTTGTGACGCAAATTCTCTATTTCTAGAACCTGGAAGTGTGCATTCAAGCCGTCTCAAACCTCTTTCATAGTCTTACATGCATTATAGGTCATGGCAAGGCAAGAATTCAGGAAATTCAGAAGGTAATCCCTACAAAAATTCTCATATTTGCTCCATGGATATTTGTCAACATCCTCACTAGTTGTGGCAAAGTTGCTCAGAATGATGTAGAAAATTTCACGTTCTTTCATTCCTAGTTGGACATACATTTTCCAACTGAGGAATTCAGTGGTGTTGATGAACTGCAACTTGACGTTGTCGAGCACACTTTTCTTCGACATTGCTTTGGTTCTAAAAATAAATAAATAAAAATAGAACAATATCACCTGATCCGTACGAAGACGTGACAAGGTCTTCAGATCCAATTCAGAAAATTAATTTTGATCCTCCTCTCCAGCTGAACACGATCACTAAGGCCTAGATGTAATCACCAAAGAACTCAACACTCATCGAATATGAAGGATTGGAAGAGATCCTAAATAATTTGATTAGGATTGACCAAAAAACAAGATTTTCACTTGATCTGGAAGAAGGCAGTCAACTACTTATCATGATTGGCCAAAAAGGGAAACAATATCTGGATTTGCTGACAACAAGTAGTTGAGAGAAAATTTCCTTTCTTCTCAATAGATGCACAACAGATAAATAATGACTCCACTGGTAGATCCACTGGATTCTGACAAAAAACCATAGAAAGCTAGATCTGGAACTGGATCAAGAGCTAGAGAAAACTTCAGAAGTTGTAGATCCAAAAGCTTTCCTCAAATCTAGCACAGATCTGGCGTGAAATCGCTCGCAGCGATGGAGAAAACTATAGAGATAAATTGATCTGAATGACAACCGAAGGGAAAACCTCCTCCTATTGCGGATCTGCGACAGGGACAACCAAATCTGCGACAGGAAAGGTGTTTCTCTTCCCAATCGAGAGTGGTGGTAGAAGATGTGAACTCCTTTTGTGATCTGGAGGGAGGCTACAGTTCTCCCACTGAATAAGCAGTCAGAAGATGCTTGCAGACTTCAAAGTGTGTTCAAAAAAAGAGATACAACATCCATGAATGTTGGTGTTGTGGCAAAGTGGGCCACTTTGTCATAAATTATTGGCATAACCCTTGTGTTCCAAAGGCAAGGCAGTGTCTTCCTGACAGGATTTCTGTAGGTAGACATATGCATTCTTGTGCTACCAGAAACCTAGGACCCAAGTCAGCTTGGGTTCCTAAGGTAAGATAAATCTTGTCTTGCAGGATCCAAAAGCCAATGTTAAGGAATCTGTCAATCGCGAGTGATTATGGCGACGGTGGAAAAACGAACAGACAATCAATCAACGACTTCCTTTTCCCGAACGGAGAATGGCAACGGGATGAAGAATTACAAGGGCTTTTGCTTGCGATCTTGGACTACGACAGAAACTCGCGAACTACAAAGTAATCTAGTAGTGAAGGAGTCACGCGGCATAGGAAAGATTGTGAAAAGGAGCGGAAGGGAACGAGAATGAAAAACCCTAATCCTATCTTGAGAATGTTGAGGCTCCGCTCAAGATAGTCCACAATAGTTCATCAAGCGTGGAATGATTATTTGTAGTATCTCCAGCGTAAAGCTATGCCCTAGAGTGACATGAAACTCAATGAATCATTCCGAGTCAGTGTTGACACGTGCAGACATATAATTAATTCCCTAACAATTTTGAAATAACTATAATTTTAGGGTAAAATTTGGCATTGACTTCAAATCTCATGGACTAATATGATTTTAATGCATATATATATATATATATATATATATATATATATATATATATATATATATATATATATATATATATATATATCTTTATTATATAATACAATATACATATTTGGATCACACCATGAAACGCATCTGGACCGTCTGATCTCCAAACAATTGCTTCTGGCCGTTGGATCAAAACAAGGTGGCCTGCAATTATCCAAACCATACAAAATTTTACTATTCACTTTGATTTCAATCCCGATACCCGCCCCCTCCCGCATCCTGCGCCCCACGGGCTCACCCCGCCGCCGCCGGCGGAGCCGCTGGCGGCCTGCCCGCCGCCCACCGACGGGTTCGCCGCCCTCCGGCGAACCCGCTGGGGGTTGTCCGGCGGCGAGCGGGCAGGGCATTCGCTCACCTCGTTGCGCAAAGAGACGGAGAATAGACATCGTCTTCTCGCCATTGTCAGATCTGTCGAAAGCTGCCGCTGTTGTCGTGTTGCGTCCTCCCGTCTCCATCGTCGCAGATCGAAAATCACAGGTGATATCCTCCCGCACGGTAGCGCAGACAACGTTCTCAAATGCACACCATAATTTCAAGATCTCCTCTGCAAAGGTTTCCTCGCCGCGCTTTCCACGGCGAGCCTTCCCGCAGCCGACGACATCCACGACCAGCCAATTGCTGCTCGGGGGAAAGCCTTCCACTTCGCCTGTAAGAACCTTCTTCTTCTATCACTGATCATTGAATCTAGGTTTATTCACTATTTTTTATTCCCATTTTGATTTACACTTAGGCTTCTCCAGTTTGCATTTCGTTTTTGATAGCGCCGACAGAGCTCTCCTCGCCGCGCTTTTGACGGAGAAGAAGATTGCAAAGCTCCTCTACCAAGCTTTCCTCGTCGCGCATTCTCTCTCCTCGCCGTGCATTGGCTCTCCTCGCCATGCTTTCGATCAGGACAGAGTGGGTGTTTGGAGGTTCGCTCTCCTCACAGTTTTTTGAAGCTCCTCTACCAAGCTTTCTACCTTTTCTTCCTCCTCACACAATCTGGCAGGTATCTCCTCTTCCACTTCCCCTGTTGGTTGATTCCATGTATGTCCTCTTAAGGTGTTTGTGATGCGACATGCACTCCACTTTGGAACCACTATATACAGCTTAATTATGCATAAGTTCGTATTAAGAAATGGGAAAATAACAAAATTCCAATTCAAACCCACGTATCTAAGCACAACACTTCTATATCCAAATAAAGTAACTATTGCAATAGTGATTAAAATGAGGGCTTTAATGTAAACATATTGGAGTGAATATATTGGTGATCCACATCTCCGGTTCAGCACCAATCAGCCAAAGGCCCTTGCAATCCAGATACAATTAAAAATTATCAAAGACACATTTTACCATTGAACAAATTGACTGTCATATATATCATAGATATTTACAAAAAATGCTATCAACTCATGGAAAGCAAACATCACCCTGCTTTAAACACACCATCTGTTGTTATTTATTCCATCCAAAATGGGAATGGAAACATTAGTAAAGTCGTTGTTATGGCTCCTTTTCTTTCAGTTTGAGATCTATGGTTTAGTAATATGATTCCATGGACTGAATAGATCATACTAAAAACATCAGCCTACTGTAACCTAAGCAAAGGTTGAAAATAATTATGTCAAAGAAGGAGAAAATTTAGTCTTCTAGCTCAAAGTGCCAAATTTGAGAGGGGAGCAAGAAAAATAAGTAAAAAGGATAACAATATTGTTTATCATGTGTATGTGTGTAACTCCATTTACCAAGATTACTATCAACTCATCAAGGAAATCAAATATAACATTATTGAACACATCACATGTTACTATTTATTCCATCCAAAATGGGATGGAAACATTTGACAAGTCATGATTTTTGCCCTTTCAGTTTGTGAATTAAGGTTCAATGATATGATTAAATAGAATATATGACATAATCTTTCGCGTGGTTTAGTGATTAAGGTCAGGAGGTCAGTCTTACGTTGTGATGTGATGATCAAGATATTAGATTTTGCCCATAGATGGCCAAGTGTGTAAGTACATTAGCGGTGTCATCCATTGTTGCGTGTCAAGGAGCAAGTGCGAGTATTCCAATGTCACGGAACATGCACGGGTGTTCCAATGCCAAGGAGCATGCATGAGTACGATTGACACATTGGGAGCTTTGATTAATGAATGAAATTGCTATGCGGGAAACACTTCTTAGAATATGAGGATGCTTGAAGTCATGAATTCCAAAAAGTAAACCATTATTATTGTACATCAACATTCACTCCAATATGTTTATAATAAAGCCCTCATTTTGATCACTATTGCAGTAGTTACTTTATTTGGATATAGAAGTGTTGTGCTTAGATACGTGGGCTTGACTTGGCATTTTGTTATTTTTTCATTACATATTTAGTTATTTTAGATTATTAATAAAGCGACATGCACTCCACTTTGGAGCCAAACGGCCCGGAGAGGATAAAAAACAAAGCTCTCTTTTTCTTTGGATAGGATTGTAATCACTAGCTTCCTGTATTAAATCTTAGCATTCCTTCTTAACTTCCATTGTTTCTTTAGTGTAATGTTTGTTGTTGCATGTATACTTGATTGAACTTCTTCATTCTCAGATAGTGAAAGCTGAGAAGGCTATTGTTTCCTCTTTTTTACTAATCTCATCAAACTTTTTTTTGTTAGAAAATTAAGCATGCTGAAAACATTTTGTTTTCTTGCCCATTACCAATTTAGTTATTTTCTTTTTATGATGTGTGTCCAAAATAAAATGTGAATTGTATATTGTCCTAGAGCCGAGCCGGGTTGGGGCGGCGATGACAATCGTGAACACAGTGGTTGAAAATTGTGTCATGTAAATGATGTTGTTTGTCTTTAGTAGAGTTGTTGCAACATTTTGTCCCATTCTGGGATTTGGACATTCACAATAGTCAATGCTTGCCGCAGCTTCTATAGTGTGGCAATCTTTTGGCTCAAAATAGAAATGAAGGCACAAATGAACCAATAAAATGCAAAAGATAATTTTGAGAGGCAGTTAAAAACTGGCACGATAAGATGATGTTTTTATCTTTATTTTTTTACCTGTACTTAAAAAGGTTTATTTATATTTTCATTTAGTCAATACATCAATCAAGTGATATGCATTATTAATCAAATTGAATGGGGAGAGGAGATAATATTTACATGAAATGAACAAACAAAGTTTGTGCAATTAAATAAACAAATTTAATTAGCATATACAAACTAAATATCATCATATCACCAAAACAGATGAAGCTTGAATTAGTTAAGTTATTAAATGATCAAAACACACATGAACAATGTCGCCCACCCCAATCCCCCCCCACCCCCGCACAATATCACCGCCCCCGGACAATGTCGCCTCCCCCGCACAATATCACCGCCCCCGCACAATGTCGCCGTCCCCGAACATTGTCTTTGGGAAAAGCCACAACTCTTGACCTTACCCCCATCTTTTTCCTCTAGAGCTGCGGATACCTCCTTCTTTGTGTCTAATCCTGCCATGTCTCATTCCGCCGAAAGCAGCAGAAATGCGTCAGGAGACCTATTCCCGCACGGCAGCAGCTGCAACGGAGATTTTCGGCTTCCTTAGACCTATTCCCGCACCATGAAACACTTTCATACCTCAACAATTTATCAAAGCAATCCTCAACAAATGAACCACAAAACATGACATGCGGTGAAATATACAGTCCAAAATAGAAATGTATACCTCGCGAAAACAAAAAAGAATGAGTCGTTTGCTGCATCACGTAAAAAATTTAAGCTCGCTGAGGAGAAAGCTTGAAGAAGACCGCAATAATTCGGTGGTCTAACATATTAAATTTTAAAACTGAGTTTGTTTAGTATTATAATTATATTTTCTTGCATTGGTGTATGAAATCATCATAAGCCATACATATTAGTCATGATAGTTATTTATCTTTGTTAAGGACTCATTTCTTTAAAATTTTCATAATATTTATGTTCTGAATGTCCTATTAAAAATGAATGCCCTCCTTATTAGTTTTAATAATGTCTTCTTCTTATACAAAGCCCGGTAATTGATAGTACCAGTTTATAAACAATTTCTGGAACTCATTAACGCCATCAACAATGGAAGACACTGCAAGTCAAGAATTACTTCAAAATCTACTGACGACAGGTACTATCTGGGCCTATTTATAAACATACTTACACAGTCAAACATATCGTGTGAATGCAACACATTATTAACACGCATACAACTACTAAATGGCCGTACACACTTATTGCACCGCGATCCTAACCGCGTTCGAAGAAGTAATATAACTGATCAACAACGTGTTGACGAAAATAGTAGAAGACGAGCACAACGCCATTGTCGTGAAACGCAAGAATCAACAACGCCTAATGCTGTGACCCACTTCAGTATTCATTGTTCGAGAATACTCTGGCTACTACGACCCACTTCAGTATCCATTGTTGTTACCGTTGGGTACGTTTAGATGGTCTTGCAATTTACATTCAATGATGAACTCAAAAATTACATGCTGTGATTACTATTCGTACATGCTTCAGGTAATCACCCCTTACTATACACGTTTTTAGATGTCACATATTTACTTTTCCATAATTGTTCCTACTATTTATTGATTTTTCTCTAGATTCGAGATGCTTCCAACTCGATATTACTGCGCAGCGGAAGGTTACTACAACAATATGTGACCGACAACTACGTAAAAATAAAAACTTAAAAATTGCGATTTATTAGATCACATCAAAGTGAACTGCGTGCAGAACTTTATTCGGGATTGCAAGATTGTTTTATTGCAGGAGAAAATAATGCTGGTATGATAAACTCACTTCTTATTGGAAATATAATTATATATTCCCATTACTAACAAGCCTTATATCGGGTTGTTTCACAATTAGTAACGTCAGAAAAAGAACCATACCACCATCTTCATTTAATGGCAGCCCAAGAGATATGTATCAGCGATATCAAGATGCTATGACAATTATTCACCATAATGACAAGTCAGATTTGTTCATAACCATGACATGCAATCCATGATGGAAGGAAAGTAAGGATGAGCTCATGGAAGGACAAGCTCCGTATGACCGTCTAAATCTCTTAACTCAGATATTATGTTCTAAATATGAGGAGTTCAAAAAATATATATTCCACAGCGGTATGTTAGGAAAGGTAGTCAGACATGTTCATGTCATTGAATTTCAAAAAAAGGGATTACCACATGTTCACTTGTTGGTGTTATTGGATCCGGCGGATAAATTAACCTCCCTTGATGAATACGATTCAACTGTACGAGCTGATATACCTTATAGAGACCAGGAACCTGCATTGTACGAGTCCGTTATAAAACACATGATTCACGGGTCCTGTGGACATTACAAACCAAATGCACAATGTATGAAGAATCATATCTGTAATAAAAATTTTCCTAAGCATTATGTAGATGCGACAATATAAGGGAATGATGCTTACCTGGTGTTTCGTAAAAGAAATGATAACAACAACATTACTTTAGGTAGAAATGCAACTTTCAATGTTGATAATAGATAGGTTGTTCCATATAATCCATGGTTGCTTTTAAAATATGATTGTCATCTAAATGTTGAGATATGCAGCAGTATCAATAGCATCAAATATTTATATAAATACGCATATAAAGGACCCGATCATGTCCCTTTTGAAGTCCTTCCTGGTGCTAATCAAGATGAAATAAATAATTATTTTGATGGCAGATGGTTGTGCCTGCTTGAATCTTTATGGAGAACGTTCAAGTTCCAAATGAGTCAAATATATCCATCGGTAGAGCAATTACAAATATATCTACCTAATAAACATCAGATACAATTTTATAGTGAACAGTTAATTTCATTGATATTGATGGATGACCGCAATTCCAAAACAATGTTGACCGAGTTTTTAGTGTTTATAGCAATAGCGAGAGAAAAACCTCCATTTGTATATATATTTTCCAAAATATTATTGATGGTTCAAACAACAAAAATTTTGGAGGAAAAGGATCAGAAATTGAAGGGTGATTGGTGACATCTATTCAGTACCGCTTGCTGATAATGAAAGATACTATTTGCACATGTTTCTAATCACGTATCGGGTCCAAAGTCATTTGATGCATTATTAAGTGTCAACGGCATGCAATGCGTCACTTTTAAGAATGATGCACAAAACTATGGTTTGTTTGAGAACGATAATAGTATTCGAGAATGTCTACTTGAGGTTCGAGTATACAGAATGTCATCTGCATTGAGAAGACTGATAGCTACTATAGTGATCTTTTGTGAACCAATCGATGTCAGAAGTATTTGGGATGAAAATTATGCAAACATGATCGAAGATTATCCAAGTTTTAACACGACCAACGAGTTCTACATTATGAATAAACTACTTCATAGCCTCAATGATATCTTGAAACAACATAAATGCTCTATTAAAGAGGTTGATTTACCACCCATCAATAAATCATTCAATGATTTCAATAACTTATCTGGTCTTATAGAAGATGAATTATCAATACCTATTACACGGGATGATCTTAATGCAGTAACGTTGCTCAATGAAAGTCAATTACATGCTTACAATGTGATCAACGAGGCAATAAAGAACAAAACACATGAGTGTTTTTTTGTTAATGGACCTGGTGGAACTGAAAAAACATATCTGTACCGTGCAATTCTTGCCACTTTTAGAAAAATAGGATGCATCATTATAGCTACAACTACTTCTGGTATTGCTGTTACCCTTTTACCGGGAGGTCGGACTGCACATTCAAAATTACAAATACTTATTAAATTGGATTACAAATTATTCTGTTTCTTTGAAAAACAGTCAGATTTCACAGCAGTAATTAGACAATCAAAGGCCATAATTTGGGATGAGGCACGCACCCATGGCTGATAGAAAAGCATTCGAGTCAGTTGATCGTTCGTTTCGTGATGTTACTGATATAGACAATCCATTCAAAGGGAAAATTATCGTTATCGGAGGATATTTTCGCCAGGTACTACCGATTGTTGTCAATGGAACAAGAGCACAAATAATTAATGCAAGCATCATTCAATCACATTTGTAGAGTCATGTCAAGTTATTAACTCTAACAAAAAATATGCGAGCCAAAAATGATAACAGTTTCTCTGAATATCTCCTCCGAGTTGGAAATGGTTTAGAAATGACCATACACGATGATATGATTAGGACCCCCGATCCAATGGGGATGTCATGGAAATGTGAAAAATCTATTGGTGATTTAATAGATGTTACATTCCCAGGTTTATGGTTTCACGTTGTTGATAAAAAATTATATTCGAGACAGAGTTTTATTAACACCGTTAAATGAACATGTGAATATGTTGAACAACACCACTCTTCTGCAATTTCCAAGCGAAGAAGTTATATACTACTCTTATGATTCTGTTCTCGATGACAGGAGAAGTTTGTATCAACCTGAATTTCTAAATTCATTGACACCGGGTAACTTACCGCCTCATAAGTTAAAGTTAAAAATCGGAGCTCCTATCATGTTAATCAGAAAAATTGACCCAAAGATAGGTCTATGTAATGGAACAAGACTTATTTGTTGTCGGTTTGCGAAAAATGTAATAGAAGCCAAGATTTTAATAGACCACTTTCAAAGAAACTTGGTCTTCTTATCACGGATAACATAGAAGACATCTGAAGATATTAGACTGTCATTTCAATTAACGCGCAAACAGTTTCCATTGAGGCTAAGCTTCGCACTGACGATTAATAAATCTCATGGTCAAACAATTGAAAATGTAAGAATTTATCTGCCAAATAATGTGTCCAGTCATGGCCAGCTGTACGTAGCTTTATCGCGAGGTGTGTCCAGTGAAAAAACAAAAATTCTAGTAAAGAATGGCAGGATAGCTAGTCATGAAGGCATTTATACGATGAACGTTGTTTATATGAAAATATTTGAACAACTTAGACAACAACGGACAACGTATCTCCATGGTAGGTCGTTTGCTCCCTATTTTTGCAACACTACATCTATTCCAATCAACCGCTAAGTTAATTTTTTTCCTCAAGTCTTAGAAATGTTTAACCAGTTTTGATAAATATTTTTTTTACATCAAATGCTAATTTTGATCTAATTCAAACCTAATTTTGATCAAATGCTCTAATTTGGCTACCTACTTCATTACAAACAACTACAGATGGCAACCCAAAATCAATCTGAGGCGGCAGTGTCATTGCCAAATAAGGGTGGCCCGGTCCAACGTAAGAGCTTCATACTTTATGAAGACAAATTTTGTGCATTTTACATAACCTAAAACTGTATTACATGTTAAATACTTTCAGTACTTCAAATTTATCATTTGTTTTTTAGCTCTGTCAGACTCAAGAGATAAAAACTGCAATATCACTGCTACCACTGACAGCGATTATGAATACTACGACGAAGTTTGCAAAGTGAGTACAGACATATGGTCTGATGGTCTGTGTGCTGAAGTTGAAGGTTTTAGTCTATTTATCTCGGCAGTGCCAAGAGGGTTGAATGCTAGAGAAGAGTGAAATTTTGTTTTCAATATGATAAGGAGGTAACACCGCACAAAGAATTTATGTTCTGATTTAAATATTGTTGTTTAAACACAATACATAACTGTTATTTATTGATTTTTTATCTTCACATCTTTGATTGAAATAGAATCTCCCAAGACCACTGAATGAAATCTATTGCTGCAGAAGCAGGAGATGCTAATATTTTGATATGGATTCAACTGCAAGATTATGACGGATTTTTTTTCATTTTTGCATGTTTTAATTTTTTGAATTCATATTTGTAATCAATGTTGTTGTTGTATACATCCAGCGTGCTTATGAATTTTTTCATTGCAAAATGCTCTTCTGATATTATTGTGAAATGTATTGTCTTCTAAGATTTTGTGCATTGCAAGTTTAAACTTTTTTCTGAACTTTTTTATATTGCAAGCATGAACTTTGCATATACGTGTCTGTTATAATATCGGTGCACACGACAAATGTCGCCACTCACGACAAATGTCGCACTTACGACCAATATCGCCGTCCATGACACATGTTGCCGCCCACGACCCATATTCTTGCCAAGCGGGCGCAGCCCGCTTGGTTGCGGGTGAAGCCCACAGCGACGCATCGAGAACAAACGGAGCTCGTTCGAAGATGCTAGTATATATATGAATTGATTCCGACCGTTGGATCTTTGTGCTTTAATCTTTGTTCTTTTATTATTAAAAAAAGAAAAATTCTAGCTCTCATAAATCTATAACCAGTGAAGGGAAGTGAGAGTGTTTGAGAGAGAGAGCATGTGGCGGGAAGAGAGGGTTAGAGAGTGTTGTCGAGAGGGAGAGGGAGAGAGAGGGGGGAGGGAGAGGAGGAAATAGTGGAAAAATAATTTTTCTACGTGTACACGGATATTTTTTTACAAAATAAATATTGTAATATTGATGTATATTTTTTTACGGTCATTTTGACTACTCATATGTATATGTTGCGGGCGAAGCTTGCCGGGGGCGGGCGAAGCCCGCCGTCGCCGGCCGGGTACTGTCGCGCGGGGCAGTAGGGACGAATCCCTGTGTCGGGCACTCATATTCTTGTCCAACTTCACTGGAGCAAATAAGCTGCGATAAGTGACGCCAAATACAACCTTACTCCTTAATTTGCATGTTCAATAGCAAGTCGTAGTCATTGAGTTGCTTCCACCCTAACTTGTTCACCACTATTAGTATATACTTCATCAAACCTTAAGAGGGAGGAGAGAGAAAGTGTGAGACAGGAGAGAGATCGAGAAGCATGTCTCTCTCAGATGATTTTATTTTTATGTTGGCTGAGCATATATTAGATGGATTAGGATCCTTTCCAGTTGATGACCCTAATTTCCTCTCCCCAATCCTACAATGAGCACAAGATGGCAAATTGAGGCTCTATTTGTTTGAGCGTTTCGCAACTCCGTTTTAGGCAAACGTCGCTGGAAGGAGAGTAAACAAATGAACCTTCGGCGGCGTTTGCTTCGTTTCCACCCGCCCGCCTTGAGAACGCCCCAAAAACCTCCATTTGAAGCATTCACCTCACCCCTCCGGTTCGAACTCTCCGTTTCCACCCGCCGGATAGACCCGCCACCGCCGAATCAAATGAAGCCTGAATTTTGTAATCTCCTACGTTGGATGAAGTCTCTCTCGGATGACAGCACGTAAAGTGGAGTCATCGTTAAGAAAAAAAGTTGCCTACTCCAAAAAATAGTGTATAATTAGCTCCCTACACGTCACCTCTCGGGCCCACAAAAGAGTGCAAAAGTGCTAATTTTCTTAATAAAATTAAAAACTACAGATTAATTATTTCTTTAATAATAAAATAATAATAATAATAAGGCAAATTAATTAAGGCATGGTTCATGACTTGATCATTTCAGTAGGTGTGATGATGAAGTGCACGTCTGCGGAAGTGAAGTGGGAAGGAAATAACGCGGACCCCGCTGTCGCATGGGGATTGGGGGCGATGATGCATTTTAATTACTTATTTAATTAATATTATCTCTAATTATTCAATAGCTCCATTAATCCTATCGACTCTAATTATATTCCGCTAGAGAACATAATTAATGTATATAAGATGCAAGCGAAGGGCTGTGATTTGCAAACTCATGAAAATGTCGTCTCACCGCTTCTTTAACTAATCCTAGGTTTTTCTTCTCATTTCAAAATCCGCAAGAGAACTCAGAGGCAATCTCTTAATTCTTTGCAATTTGAATTACATTTCTGCATTTTAATCAAATTGGTATTTCACTGTTCAGTGGTATGTTCTTACGATGTATTAAGGTATTTCTTTTAGTATATTCAATAATAAGGGCATTTCATTTAGTTTGTTCTAGTATTATTTCATTTAGGCCTCGTTCGTTTCCTTAGAATTCGGCCAGTGAAATTGGATTTGGGTATCCCAATTCCAATTCCTTTGTTCGTTTCGTCTAATATGAGGGCGGAATTGGCATTCCTCTAAAACCCATGGGGTTTTTAAAAATAAAAATAAAAATGACCGGCCTTCAAAACCTTTCCTCCCCGGATGATTTTCACGAGTTTCGGGACAGAACAAGAAAATCGTGTGGCATTCCTCTTCCTTCCCTCGCGCGATCGGAGCTTTGGCTCCGGCAAGCTTCCGCTCCTTGCATTGGTATGCCTTCTCTCCAGTCCTAGCTACTGTTCTTCCTGTAGTTCTTCTTCTCCGACCCTAACTGATTCTTCCCGTCTGCAGCAGTACTGACCTAGGTGAGGCAAGCACAGTACTTCTTCCTCCTCTCCGGCAACCACGGGTAGGAAACTTTTGTTCCCATCTTTTCTCCGTAATGCAATTTTTCCTCCTCTCCGACTTGGTATTTCTAGGTTTAGATCGTTACACATTTCTTGATCCCTTACCATGGGATAGAAACAAGATTTTTGGAAATTTTTTGCCTACACGGAGAGGTATTTCTTACCATGGCTCAAATTTTTGATATTTCTTGATCTCCGGCTAGGTATTTCTAGTTTTTCTAACATGATATAGAAATGAGATTAAGGCTTCGTTTGGGGGGACTTATTTTCACCGGTCAAGCGGTCATGACCGCATGAATCGGGACTTAAAATAAGTCCAGATTCATGCGGTCATGACCGCTTGACCGGTGAAAATAAGTCCCCCCAAACGGTGCCTATGTATAGTAGGGCTTTAGGTAGGGAAAAATTTCTGTTTCTTTGAGGAAAGAGCAGAGTTCACTCTAATTTTTAGTTAATGTGGTTTTTAAATAAGTGTAGATAGTGTTGGGTTTTGTGTAATAGGATTTTGTTTTGATGGCAAAATGGAGCTGTGTAAATAAATAGAGGTGTTCTCCTCGGAATGCAATGAAGGCCTTTAAGAAGAATAGCACACAAGTATTATACAACCTTTTGATTTTACAGGTTAAGAACAACACATAACAATAATACAACATTTTGATTTTCAAAAGGAATTACTTTGCATCTATTATATGTTTTATCAATTGATTCATGTGTGAATCAATTATGGACTTATTTATTTTGTTTCATAGATGGATACTCTTATCGAGTTTCATAAAAAAGAAGGATGAATATGAGAAAGAGGGCTATGGTAGTCGCTTTATCTTCTGTTGCGGCCGTTCTTTTGAATTAATTGTCCAAGCAATAGGGAACAACACAGTGCTCTTAGATTGACGCTTTTAAATATGTTATATAACAGCACAGATCTCAACTGTTATAACTACTTGCGTATGAACACGAACTCTTTACGTAGTTTGTGTAAGATATTAGTGGATCGAGACCTTTTGAGTGAGACACAAAATGTAACGGTGAAGGAATCTGCAGGGTTGTTCCTACATGTCCTAGCACATAACACCAAATTTCGGATTGTTGGTGGTACATACTTACGTTCCATCGATACCGTAAGCCGACATTTCAACCTTATGTTGAGGGCAATCTTGAAGATGAGTTCGACATATATCAAATATCCAGAATCATCACAAACACATAGGTGGGGGTGCTTTAAAGATTGTGTTGGTGCTATTGATGACACACACATTGACGTCAGTGTACCACTAAGTGGTGATGTAGTTTCTTATATTGCGGTAGTCGTGGGTCCTTATTTTGATGAAATGGACTTTTACCTTAGCGGTGATGTATTTTTATGCATTTCTATTTTCTGACTTGGACGGTTGGGTTGATTATATTACTATGTGTATTATTATGTATTATTATGTTACGTCATATTTGCTTAGATTGATTGTTATTATCGTTACTGTCATTAACTATTGAAAAGGAAAACTTCATAATTGTGTTGATTCATCATTAATATAATTAGTTATCACTTCATAATATGGTTGGCTGTTGAAATGAGTGGTAATTGTTGTCACTAATGTTGTTGAGTCATCGTTAATGTTCATGTGAGATTGTCTGAATACGTCCAATAATCTGATTGTAATGTTTTGGTGCAGTGGTACATTCCTGTCAATTACTATCTTTGAATTCTATCCTGCAACCGAACAAAAATATTGAAATATTCAATTCCTGTGACTGAAAACATTCTTGCAAACGAACATAAGAATTGGTTTTGTCCCAATTCTGAAACCTCTACACCATAGATTTTCGGCCAAAATCAATTCATGTCTCTCAAAACCTGCGAAACAAACCAGCCTTAGGGTTTTTGAATTTAATTTATACTATGTCAGTATTAATAAATCCGATGGAGAGATTTTTTTTGAAAGTGGGATCAAGTCAGAATACTACTACTATGTTAGGATCGTGACACCTCACACGCGCACGGATCGTCCGGATCACGCACGTCGGCGATCTGTGGGAGGAGTTAATTCCAAATCCGGGAAAGCGTGTTTTGGGAAGACTATGTTTAGAAATCTACTGAGGCCGATTAAATTCTGAAATCCCCATTTTAGGAAGATCATTTGTGGCCGGGTATCTCATTCCAATATTAGGATTTCTCTCCTATTCAGATGGGTGAGTTATTGCTGCTTATTGTGGGTCTAATTGCTTCCTAAAATTGGATTTAACTCCTAATTAGAGAAGGCTAACTGCCATTATAAATTGGAGGGTCATTTGTCTTACCGATGAGAGAGATCAGACCATCAACAGAGAGAAAATTTGTGAGATCCAAACTGTGAAACCAGAGGGAGGAAGAGTTTTTCCGGGTTGTTGGAGTTGTGTTCCGGCGGCTTCGGCTTCGTCTCAGGCAGCGGCGGCGGGTCTTGGGCCCGGTGGCAGAGCAACAACGAGACAGGCATCAAGCGCGGCGGCGAAGGAGCACGGTGGTCTGGAGGGAGTTCCGGCCGAGCTTGGCGCGCGCATTTTGGTTGCTCAGGAGGAGCAACGTTCCGGGCGACAGCGCTGTCAGAAATCCGACAGCTCCAGTTTCAGTTTTTTGTTTTGCCTTTTGTTTCCTTTCTTTGTTCGACCCATTGAGATCTATTGTAATTGGTAACTTTCTGACTTTAGTGGATCTTGTCCGGCGCGCTCTCCCCGTGGAGTAGGAGTCGCATACTCCGAACCACGTAATCTTTTGTGTCGTCTGTGTATGCTAGAATCTCGTTCCGTATTTTATTTTGCGCGATACTGGTTCTTGCTCATTCGTGAAATTCTGTTGCGGTACCGCAGCTTAACTCGATCCGATTTCACAACAATTGGTATCAGAGCCAGGTTCCGCGGGGGTGATCGTCTGGACGTTCCGGTTCTAGATTTGGGTCAACGGTGGGTGACGACATTGGTCCGCTCCCTATCTTCCCAGATCGGTTCCGCGAATATCATCTTGATCGCCCAGTAGCTCCGCGAGCAAGATAATGTCGGCAAAATTCGAGATTTCTAGGTACGATGGCACGATTGATTTTGGCCTTTGGCAGAAGCGCATAAAGGCCGTTCTCGTCCAGCAAGGTCTTCACAAGGCTCTCCTCGGCAAGGAGAAGTCCGGGAAGAAGGACGACGAATGGGAGGAGCTCGATCTGAAGGCCATCAGCACGATTCAGCTGTGTTTGGCCGATGAGGTGATGTACAACGTGGTGGATGCTGAGACGACGACGGACTTGTGGAAGAAGCTCGAGGAGCTATATATGTCCAAGTCGCTGACGAATAAGTTGTATGTGAAGAAGCAGCTATACAGCCTGAGAATGTCGGAGGGCTCGCAACTGCTATATCACATGAACGTGTTCAACAAGCTCGTCTCCCAGTTGCGGAGTATGGACGTTAAGGTCGAGGAGGAAGACCAGGATCTGCTCTTGTTGTCTTCATTGCCGAGGTCCTTCGATCATCTGGTCACCACTATCCTCTACGGGAAGGATACCCTGAAGATGGAAGAAGTGATGGCAACGCTGCTCTCGAACGAAACAAGGAGCAAGTCGGGCCCTAGGGCTGACAAAGGCTTATTCGTGAAGAGCAAGGACACATTGAGTGGTAGATCGAGAGGGAAAGGAAAGCGGGAAAACCGACCTAGGGAAAAGTCCGCAGGCAGGAACACGTGTCACTACTGTAAAGAGGAAGGACACTGGAAGGACAAGTGTCCGAAGCTGAAGCTCAAGGACTAGGCGCATGAGCCAGATTTGGCTGCGGTGGAATCTGAGGATGAGAGCGATGCCGACGCTCTTCATGCTGCACCCAGCAGTGAGACCACAGGCTCCTGGATACAGGATGCACGTTCCATATGTGCCCGAACAGAGAGTGGTTCTCCAGCTTTAGGCAATATGAGGGTGGTCGAGTTCAGATGGGGAATGTTTCAGAGTGCGAGATATCGGGAGTCGGTAACATCAGGATCAGGATGTTTGACGGAGTGGTTAGGACCCTCACCGACGTTCGGTATGTGCCCGATTTGAGGAAGAGTTTGATTTCGTTAGGCACTCTGGAGGCCGCCGGGTATTATTTTACCAGTAACGGCGGATATTTGGAGGTCAGGAGAGGCACGCAAACAGTCTTGAGAGGAGAGCGTTTCGGGTCGCTCTATAGACTGATTGACACCACGACTGCCAGGGGAGATGCGAGGAGAGAGGTCAGACCGTCTCTCGAGCTACAGGGCACAGTAGCATATGCATCTCATGCGATCTCTCCAGATCGCGGTTCCTTCGGTAGAGCTATAGAGAGCAGGATCCGCTCTCAGCGGAAAGCGCGGAGAAAGGACCTTGGCGGAGGTAAAGTTTTCGCATCCGTGGGCAGAGAGTCATCTCAGGAGAGCCCAGACGCCGCAAAGGCAGCCATCCGGCTCAAGGGTCCCACCAGGGAACTCATGATCACTCAGGAGAAGGTGGAGTCGCACAGTGAGAGGTTGAGTGTGAATCGTCTTGCAAAAGACTCGGTGGTGGAGACCAACCTAGGTCAGGTCGATGAAAAAATGCCCGACGCCGCACCCGACGGGATCTATATCGGCTAATTTTATATTTTATTGCATTTTTATTTTGCAAGTTGTATGTTGTCAATTTTAGTTGTCGCACACCTGTGTGCAAAATCATGTTGTTGCACGCCTGCGCGCGTAGCCGTCAGAGTTTTATTTTACTCTATTATATATATATATATATATATATATATATATATATATATATATATATATATATATATATATATATATATATATAACTATACTTATATATATATATAACACTACACACACAGATATATACTTATATAAGTATATGCATATATTAAATATATATATATATATATATATATATATATATATATATATATATATATATATATATATATATTTATATAAGGAGTTACAGTGAACTCCGGTTCAGCTGCTGCCTGCAAAAGTCAAAGACAGCTCGATGTTTCTCTTCTCCATCGGCCCGAGAAAAGCAGAGCCGCAAGGTTAGGGTAAGCCCCAGCCACACCGTCCTCGATCCGGAGCACGACCTCTTCCGCGAAGCACGATCCAGCCCCACGAGGCTCCGCCGCGTCTTCGGAAACTCCAACCGCCAGCCACGAACCCTCTCCCGACGGTTGCCGACCAGTGATCGCACGCCATGGCCGCACGCCATCACCCGCCAACGACGACCGCGATTTCTTCTTGTTAAATATTGTATTATTTGTATTTAATAGTGCATTTATTGTCTCTCTCTTTTAGTCCCACATTGTCTAGATGGGCTCTCTCCCCTTGCTCTTCTTCTATATATGTAAGACCAAATTGGTCCCTTTACAGAATAATACAAATAGCCAATTACATTTCTAACATGGTATCAGAGCGGGTCTAATTTTTCGCGCTCGCCTCTTTGCTCGCGCCTCTGCCGGCCCGTCCGCCTCCTGCCCGCTCAGCCCGCTCAGTCCGCTTTCTCTCCCGCTCAGTCCGCCCCCTGCCCAGCAGTCCGCCACCTCCAAGCAGTCCGCCACCTCCCCAGTCCGCCAGCTCGCCAACCCCGTTCGCCAGCCCGCCAACCCCGTTCGTCAGCCCGCCAACCCAGTTCGCCAGCCCGCCCAACCCAGTTCCCCAGCCCACCAGTCCGCCCCTCCCCCGCAGCCCGCCACCTCCCCAGTCCGCCAGCTCGCCAACCCCGTTCGCCAACCCGCATCCCCAGTCCGCCAGCTCGCCCACCCCGTTCGCACCCCAGTCCGCCAGCCCGCCAAACCCATTCGTCAGCTCGCCATCCCAGTTCGCCAGTCCGCCCAACCCGCATCCCCAGCCCGCCAGTCCGCCCCTCCCCAGCCCGCCAGTCCGCTTCCCCAGTCCGCCCCAACCCGCATCCCCAGCCCACCAGTCCGCCCCTCCCCAGCCCGCCAGTCCGCCAGTCCGCCCCTCCCCAGCCCGCCAGTCCGCCAATTCCTTGCGATTCCATGGCTGCTCCTCTGATCTCGCCTCCGCTGAAGGCCACGTCCTTCCAGCTCGCCGGCGCTAGCGACTGGCCTGACTGGGCCCTTACCGTTGAGGCCGCTCTCTCCTCCCGTGATCTTTGGGATCACATCATCGGTGCGCCTCCTGCCCCTGCCGCCAAGCCCGCCGCCGCAACCGGTTCCGCCACACCTTCTGTCGACGCCGCTTCTCTCGATGCCTTCACTCTTTGGCACCGGCGCGATCATGCTATCCGGGCTTACCTCCTGGAGTCCGTTGCTCGCCCGCTTCTCACGTCTATCGGTCGCCTTCCTTCCGCCCGTGCCATGTGGGAATATCTCCGTGACCGTTTCGTTCCCCGTGGTGGAGCTCGGCGTCACCGTCTTATCTGCGATTCTCAGGCTGCCCGCCAAGACGGTCGCTCCATTCAGGACTTCTTCACTCTGATGAGTGCCTACTGGCACGAACTGGATTCTCTGATTCCCTTGCCCTGCGGTTGTCCTCGCTCATTGGAATTTCAGCGCCACCTCTCCGAGGGCCATCTTCATCAGTTTCTTGCTGCTCTGCGTCCTGAGTTTTCTCTTCTTGCTGCTCAGCTCCTTCACTGGGTCCCTCTTCCTACTCTGGATGATGCCCTGATTGCTCTGCTCGATGAAGAGACTCGTCTCCGACCTCCCGTGGCTCTCCAGCCCCCTTTCCCACTTGATCATGCTCTTGCCGTTCCTCCGCGTTCCAGTGCTGTTACCTGTCACTACTGCAAGAAGGTGGGGCACATGAAGTCTGCTTGCCCTATTCGTCCCCCTCGGTCTGATGAATACCGCGCTTTTGACCATCGCCGTGACGGTCGTGGTCGGGGACGCGGTCGTAGTCCCGGATCTCACCACACTGCTGCTGCTGCTACCGATCCTCTGCAACGCTTAGAGGATCTGATCCTCCGGTCTCCGCTATTTTAATCTGCCTCCTCTACCAGCTCCTCTGCGGAACACAGTCTCTCAGCTGCTTCTGGTACTGTTGCTGCTCGCCTTCCTCCGACTGCACCTTGGTATTTCGACTCTGGGGCCTCCTGCCACCTCACCTCCGACTCCTGCACCCTCACCAACTGCACCTCCTCCCCCCCTTCTCTTCAGGTCACCACTGCTGATGGGGGCTCTCTCCCTATTCTGCGATCTGGCTCCATCACCCCGACTTCTGCCCCTCTTGAACGCCTTACTCTCTCCAATGTCCACCATGCCCCTCGGCTACATATGAACCTCATTTCTGTCAGCTCCCTCTGTGATCGCGGTCTAACGGTTTTATTCTCTTCTTCTGATTGTTTTGTGCAGGATTCCCGGACAGCTCAGAGGATTGGACAGGGCCGTAGGGCTGGTGGCCTGTATCAGCTGGAGTATCTTCATGTCCCCCCCCCCCCCACCACCCTCCGCTTCGGCCCTCTCTGTTGTCTCTGATGCTGACTTGTGGCACAGACGTTTAGGACATCTGTCTCCTGATCGACTCCGAAGTGTTATCCGCTCTGGAGCTTTGGGTCGTGTCTCCCCTTCCCCCCTCTCTGTTTGTACCGGCTGCCGTTTGTCAAAGCACCTTGCTCTACCATTTACAAGTAGTGCTTCTCAAACGACAGCCCCTTTTGATTTAGTTCACTCTGATATTTGGGGCCCCGCGACTCTTGCTTCTCATTCTGGCTATCTTTATTATGTGAGTTTTATTGATGATTTTTCTCGTTGTGCTTGGGTGTATCTCCTTCGCAATCGTTCTGACATACCCGCTGAGTATCGCACGTTCACCGCTATGCTTCACACTCAGTTTGAGCGACGCATTAAGATCTTTCGCTCTGACTGCGCTCAAGAATTTCTCTCCTCCACCATGCGCGATATCCTCTACTCGCATGGCACCCTCCACCAACAGTCTTGCCCGCACACCCATGAACAAAATGGGGTTGTTGAACGCAAACATCGCCACATCATCGAAACAGCTCGTACTCTCCTCATCTCTGCCTCCGCTCCTCCCTCCTTCTGGGCCGAAGCCGTTCTCACCGCTGTTCACCTCATCAACATCACTCCTTCCACGACCCTCTCTGGCGTCACTCCTTATGAACGCCTTCATTCCCGCCCGCCGCAGTATGCCTCTCTCCGCACTTTTGGGTGCACCTGCTTCGTTCTCCTTCCCCCTCCTGAACGTAACAAACTCTCCGCTCGCTCCACTCGTTGTGTTCACCTAGGTCTTAGCCCCCACCACAAAGGCTATCGTTGTTACGATCCGGTGGCTCGTCGCATTCGCATCTCTCGACATGTATCCTTCGTCGAACATGACATGTTCTTCTCTTCCCCACCAGCACACCTCCCCTCCTCCCCCTCCATTGCTCCACCGCTTTCTCTTCCGCTTCTTCCTTCTATACCAACTCGCCCCCGGACTCACCCTGTCAATCCTCCCCTATCTCCCCCTCGTTCTCTGCCCGAGGTCCCTCCTTCCACATCGGCTCCTCCTCCGACGCCCACACCCCCTCCTCCTGCTCCTGCTCCTGATACGGCTCTGTCTGACGCTTCGTCCGCCCCTGCAACCGTGGATCCTGCTCCTCCTCGCCGTAATCCTGCTCGCCATCGCCATCCACCTGCTCGCTACGACACCCCTTCCGCTCTCACCGCGGCTACCTCCTATTCTCCTGCCTTTCAGGCCTTCCTCACCGCTCTCCACGCCCACCGGGAGCCCCAGTCATACCAAGAGGCAGTTGGCAAAATCGAATGGCAGCAAGCCATGGCACTTGAACTTCAAGCCTTTAGCCGGACTCATACTTGGGATCTTGTTCCGTGTCCTCCCGGTGTTACTCCTATCAGCTGCAAATGGATTTTCAAAGTTAAGACTCGTCCAGACGGTTCTATTGAGCGCCATAAAGCCCGCTTGGTTGCTCGCGGGTTTTCACAGGAACATGACATCGATTATGACGAAACCTTTGCCCCGGTTGCCCGGATGACCTCCGTCCGCACCTTACTTGCGGTCGCAGCTGCCCGCAATTGGCCCCTCCATCAGATGGATGTCACCAACGCCTTTCTTCATGGCGATCTCACTGAGGTTGTCTACATGGCACCTCCCCCGGGTCTCTCTGCACCCCCTGGCCATGTCTGCCACCTCCGCCGGGCCATCTATGGCCTCAAACAGGCTCCTCGTGCCTGGTTTGAGCGCTTCCGCACTGCAGTTCTCAAGGCTGGTTTCATTGAACGTCAGACTGATCATGCCCTGTTTACCCGCACCTCCGCTCAGGGTTGCGCCATCCTGCTCCTGTATGTTGACGACATGATTATCACTGGAGATGATCACGTCACCATTGCCGCTCTTCAGAAACACCTCCGCAGTCAGTTCGAGATGAAGGACATGGGCCCCCTTCGCTACTTCCTTGGGTTAGAGATTGCCCGCTCCACCCGCGGGATTCTGGTGTCTCAGCAAAAATACATCTCCGATATTCTCTCCGTGGCCGCTCTCACTGACACCCGCACTGTTGACACCCCCATTGAGCTAAATCTGAAACTCCTTCCTACAGATGGGGAACCGCTGCCCGATGCCTCCCGCTATCGGCGCCTCGTCGGGATGCTGGTCTATCTCACCATGACTCGACCGGACATTGCTTACGCTGTTAGCTTCGTCAGTCAATTTGTTCAAGCTCCTCGCTCTGCTCATTATGCCGCGGTACTCCGGATACTCCGCTACCTACGCGGCTCTGTCGGTAGCTCGTTATTTCTCTCTGCCACTTCGCCACTCACCCTCCGAGCATTTTCGGATGCTGACTGGGCGGGGGATGCCACCACTCGTCGCTCCACTACTGGGTTCTGTGTTTTCCTGGGCGACTCTCTGATCTCCTGGCGTAGTAAGAAACATGAATCCATTGCGCGCTCCAGCACGGAGGCTGAGTATCGTGTCATGGCTTCCACCACTGCTGAAATAGTTTGGCTTCGTCGTCTTCTTCGCGACCTTGGTGTCCAGATAACAGGCCCCACTCCCCTATTTTGTGACAATCGAAGCGCCATTCAAATCGCCTCCAATCCGGTGTTCCATGAACGGACAAAACACATTGAGATTGATTGTCACTTTACTCGCCAGGAATTCCTCGCCAACACCATCTCTCTACCGTTCATTACCTCTGAAGAACAAGTTGCAGACTTCCTCACCAAGTCTCTCACAACTGCAAGATTCCGTTATCTTATTAGCAAACTCTCGGTTCATGATCCACTGTGAGTTTGAGGGGGCGTGTTAAATATTGTATTATTTGTATTTAATAGTGCATTTATTGTCTCTCTCTTTTAGTCCCACATTGTCTAGATGGGCTCTCTCCCCTTGCTCTTCTTCTATATATGTAAGACCAAATTGGTCCCTTTACAGAATAATACAAATAGCCAATTACATTTCTAACACTTCTGCTGGCCACGACCACAACTCCAACCACCGATCCACGTCCACGATCGGCTCTCCATGGCCGCACATTCACATCGCCGCTGCTGCCCTATAAAAGAGGAAGAACGGGAATCAGGTAGGAGATGATGAATGATGAAATCTGAAATTGAAGATTGAGGTTGCGATTTCTGTGTGAGGATTTCTGTGTGAATTCCTATTAGAGTTTGGGCGTGAAATAGGCGAAATTTAGGCGTGAAGTGGTCTCGTCCTGCTGCGATTATGAAGATGATGAATAGTGTATTTGTTTTCCTGTAGCTGCTGTCGTAGCTTCCCGTGGTTAGAATTAGGTGAATGTTGATGAACTTGAGTCAAACTGCTGTATTGAGTTCCTGTGAGGATGCGGTGAACTTTGATTTCCTGTTTAGGAGTTGTTGAAATTTTCTGTAATTTTCTGTTAGATGGTGCTTGAGGAGATTGTTAAAAATTAAAATTTCTGCCATGAAAATTGATTTCTATTGCTTGCGTTCTGCTTTCCAATTGAGAGTTGATACCTGGAGATGCTACCTATAATTAATTGTTGTGAGTTTAGAGTCAGGAGAAATCAGTAATTGATTGGCCCTGAGTTAGGAATAGGGAAGTTGGATATCATATTGCGTTGGAGATTCCGTGGTGCCACATTGAGTGTTTGAGATTACGTGGATCCACCTTGAGTGTGAGAGCGAGTGAATTTTAGGTTTGTTAGTTTGTTGCTTTCCTTACTTTGTTGAGTGATTCCGTGGAACCACCTCGTGTGAGAGAGTGACTTAATTCCTTGGTGCCCGTATGCGATAGCGGCCGACCTCGGAGCAGAGATCGAAGGTGACGAGAAATTTCTCGCGTGATCGCCATCGACTTCGAAATACGGAAGACGCCTCTTCCGTGGGTAATTGTTTCTTTCTTTTCCTTTGTGTGCGCCTCAATATTTTCTCGTAGGATAATAGACTGTTTGTCGGGTTGTCGCCTGAGTTTCGTCAGCAAACGCTACGTCGAAAACTCCAAACGAAAACGTATTTGGAGTTCACGATTTCCGTTGTGCTACGACAAAAGGGAACGGAACGAAAGTTGCGAGCTTCCTTCCCGGATCTAAAACTGAACCATTTTTAAGAAATTTCATTTTCTAACAACATAGTGATTTCGTGCCTACAAAATGTGTGTAATTTCATAACTCCGTGCAACGCCCGCTCAAATTTTTTAAAACTAAAAAGTCATATTTCGTTGCATGCATTTAGGGTTTCCTAGAAATAGCCGACAGGTGCGTAAACCCTACGCGCCGTCCTGCATCAAATTGGTATCAAAGCGAGGTTCCAAAATTTTCCTAAGTTTTGGGATCCGCCCTGCGTCGAATAGGAACCCGCATTTCATTTTCAATTTTTTTTTAAAAAAAAAGAAAAGAGATTTTTTTTATCATCATTGCATTTATTTTGTTAGCTTTTGTCGTCGTAGTGATAGAATGCGTCAAACTGAATGTGGTCACCCGAGTCGTGGACACGAAGGGAATGACCGCCCAGTGGTTTACACCTTTCGCCCACCAACTAACGATCTTAACTGAAAGTACATGTCAGATGCGTGAAAGGTTAGCACACCTTAAAGGTAGGGTGAGCAGTTTAGAAGTACCCCCTCGAGCGACAATGTCACCTCAAATTCGAGATGAACACTTTGTCCGTCCACATTACGATGTTCCTCATCACTATGTAGAAAGATCTACATTTAGGAGAAATCCTTATATGAGGATCAGGACTACACTATCACCCACCCCCATAGTGATCTATCACGTAGATCGTTACGACATTATGATGACTATACCATCATCGTATACCACTACCAGAGATCGTGTTGCTCACCAACACGTTCGCATTATAGAGACGATCCGTTATGATGACTATCGTCGTATTATATTCGTACCCGAGTGGATACTATTGGTCCCTCGACACCTTATTATGAGGATCGGATTCAGTATCCCTCTAGTTATCAGTACTATACATCACCACTATATGAGGAATCTGAGACTGCATATGTCCGACCTTCACCGTACGTTCGTAGGATACATGATCATCCACGAGCACGTCATGATTATGTTATGGACGATCGTCACGATTACACTCATGAGTCCTATAGAGGTCACTATTATCAAGATTACGTCACACCTAGCGATCCTCCTAGTGTTCCAAAGGTGAACATTATGGTATATATTGAGGGACAGCACGAGCCTTCTACTGCCCACACTAGGGAGACGTCACCCACTCTATCTGATGTTCTTATACAAGATGTGTGGAGTCCAACCCCAGGTGAGTCTGCTCCACTTAGTGAACCCGTCCTTGATTCGATCTCTACTAGCTCTATTTTGAGTGTAGATTCCTTGCACACTTCACCTAGTGGCGCACCGAGTCATATCACCACACCCGATGACGGCTCGAGTCACATCACCACACCTGATGGCGCACCGAGTGACATTACGATCGGGAGCCGAGAGCTTAGTAGTGATCACGAGATAGTCACTTCTACCCTTTCTGAGAGTATGACCCCTTCTGATGGTTCATTTCTGGAGGACCATCACTCGACTGATGAGTCATTTGACGACCCTCCTATTGAGCCTCCAGATGAGCCACCACGTCCTTGTGTGGATGAGCTTTATCTGAATAGTACACTTGCGAGTTTTAAGACATGGATACCTGCTCCATTGTCTCACTTGATGTTGATAGTGCTTGGGCATAGTCATCTGGTTGCTCGCACTCTAGATGAGTTATGGGACGCACCACCTACTGACCATCGTATTTGCGATGAGTTCTTCTATGTCCCACCTGGTGAGCCTCCTGATGCCTCACCATTCCTTAGCACATTCATTACGGTTGTCACACTTTGCGCACGTTTATTTGAGAGCACTCCATCTGTTATTGGAGCTTACGTTTGCACGCGTCGCAGTTGCGACGAATTTTATTATACCCCTCCCGGCGAACCCCCAGATAGCAAATTTATGGGTTCCCCGCACATTTGGGATGTTTCCATCTTTAGTGGCACAGTTGAGTTTGAGGGTGCATTCACTGATTCGTTGAAGTTATATCTTGTCACGCACACGTGTAGAGACAATTCGCACACCATGTTGACACATTTGATCACTGTTGTCTCTAATTTGCACTTGAGTGATCATCGCCCCCACGATGAGTTCTTTATTGATCCACCCTCTGAGCCTCCTGATCATGTACCTCTTTCAGGAGTTGCTCTTAGTATCTGAGACCATCGATTAGTGGCGTTAGTCATATTAGTAGTTCATTTATTGCATTTGCATGATTTGCATTAAAACATGAGCGGAAAATTGCATAGTACTTATGATTTTTATGCAACTCATCTTTAAAAACGGCATAAAAGAACTTCTAATTTTAAAATGAATGACTTGATTATGGTTCGGCTAGATCCGGAACGGTTTCCTTCTGGAACCGTAAAGAAGCTAGCTACCGTAGAACTGGACCCTTTCGAGTAGTAAATCGGATTGGGCAAAATGCGTATGAACTTGAGATGCCTTCCGTTTGGGGAGCAAATTCTGTTTTTAACGTAGCCAATCTGACTTAATTCTACGATTACTCGCTTGAGTCTTTAGAATCTTCATTGCCTTCTCCTCCATTTGATTCTTCTGGGTTGGTGAGTGAGAGTGAGGAGCCACATTCAGGACATACCTGCAATCATTCCGCTACTGACACTTTCTTTGTAGTTCCTTCTGTTTTCACTACCAGTTTCAGGTTGAACATGAGACGCCAGGAGAATATTCTATTCCAGTTTCCGAGCACATATTGGACAGTGACCACTACTGATGATAGTTTTCAGAGATACTGATTCATCGACATGAATGTTGATTTTCCGTACGACCACTCGGAGCACTCACCAGAGATGAGTGATTTCGAGAGGGAGAGAGTTGGTGGAGACCAACCTAGGTCAGGTCGACGAAAAATGCCCGCCGTCGCATTTTCAGTTTATGTTTTATTGCATTTTAATTTTGCAAATTTTTTGTTGTCAATTTTAGTTCGTCGCACGCCTGCGCGCGTAGCCTTGGAGTTGCTCTTAGTATCTGAGACCATCGATTAGTGGCGTTAGTCATATTAGTAGTTCATTTATTGCATTTGCATGATTTGCATTAAAACATGAGCGGAAAATTGCATAGTACTTATGATTTTTATGCAACTCATCTTTAAAAACGGCATAAAAGAACTTCTAATTTTAAAGTGAATGACTTGATTATGGTTCGGCTAGATCCGGAACAGTTTCCTTCTGGAACCGTAAAGAAGCTAGCTACCGTAGAACTGGACCCTTTCGAGTAGTAAATCGGATTGGGCAAAATGCGTATGAACTTGAGATACCTTCCGTTTGGGGAGCAAATCCTGTTTTTAACGTAGCTAATCTGACTTAATCTACGATTACTCGCTTGAGTCTTTAGAATCTCCATTGTCTTCTCCTCCATTTGATTCTTCTGGGTTGGTGAGTGAGAGTGAGGAGCCACATTCAGGACATACCTGCAATCATTCCGCTACTGACATGGATACCTGCTCCATTGTCTCACGTGATGTTGATAGTGCTTGGGCATAGTCATTTGGTTGCTCGCACTCCAGATGAGTTATGGGACGTACCCCTTGCTGACCATCGTATTTGCGATGAGTTCTTCTATGTCCCACCTGGTGAGCCTCCTGATGCCTCACCATTCCTTAGCACATTCATTACGGTTGTCACACTCTGCGCACGTTTATTTGAGAGCACTCCATCTGTTATTGGGGCTTACGTTTGCACGCGTCGCAGTTGCGACGAATTTTATTATACCCCTCCCGGCGAACCCCCAGATAGCAAATTTATGGGTTCCCCGCACATTTGGGATGTTTCCATCTTTAGTGGCACAGTTGAGTTTGAGGGTGCATTCACTGATTCGTTGAAGTTATATCTTGTCACGCACACGTGTAGAGACAATTCGCACACCATGTTGACACATTTGATCACTGTTGTCTCTAATTTGCACTTGAGTGATCATCGCCCCCACGATGAGTTCTTTATTGATCCACCCTTTGAGCCTCCTGATCATGTACCTCTTTCAGGAGTTGCTCTTAGTATCTGAGACCATCGATAGTGGCGTTAGTCATATTAGTAGTTCATTTATTGCATTTGCATGATTTGCATTAAACATGAGCGGAAAATTGCATAGTACTTATGATTTTTATGCAACTCATCTTTAAAAACGGCATAAAAGAACTTCTAATTTTAAAATGAATGACTTGATTATGGTTCGGCTAGATCCGGAACGGTTTCCTTCTGGAACCGTAAAGAAGCTAGCTACCGTAGAACTGGACCCTTTCGAGTAGTAAATCGGATTGGGCAAAATGCGTATGAACTTGAGATGTCTTCCGTTTGGGGAGCAAATCCCGTTTGGGGAGCACTCCAATTCATTTCTTTTGATAAAGAGAAGTTGATTCAGCTTGCGAAATTTTATCCATGTGATTTTTCTACATTGGATTTGCAGTTCCTTAACGGTCAGCTAGATACATATATATTTGATTTGTGGTCTAATGAGGCATTCTCACAAATTAAAGGTATTAGTGGGTTTCTTGAGAAATTAGTGGGGGTTAAAAAACATGATTGTTACCAGTTGATTTATCGAATGTTAAAGTTAGCTTATTTGCTACATGTTGTGACTGGTAGTGTGGAAAAAATATTTTTTGCTATGAAGATTATCAAGAGTTGTTTGAGAAATAGAATGGATGATGAATGAATGAATGATTGTCTGATCACATATACTGAGAAAGATATTTTAGATAAAATCACTAATGAAGAAATTATTACTCGTTTTCAGATATACATTTCTGAAAAGTTGCTTGCTAGAAGATTAGTTCTTTTGTATTCATTATTATGCAATGTCTAATATCACTTTATATTGCTATAAATTTTAATGGATGTTAGCAATACTTATTAAAGTATTACATTATCTTTATTTTGTGTCAATTTATTTTCTCTAATTTTAATTAACTTTTATTAGTGCACGGGTCATGTAAAAATTCTGGGTCCGCCGCTGATCATAACCATTGTCTTGCCAAACATACATGTTATGTCGATGGAATTTTTGTCCAAAATCACCGAAGCAAAAAACACCATGCCAAATAGAAATTTGAGATGCTACAAAAGTGACTTTTACATTCAAAAGTGAGGCCAAACATCTACTAGAAATAATGCTCTTTTATTTTCTTGATTTTTTTTATTTGTCTAAAAGTTGTGCAGGATTTTTTAATTTTATTAACATTGTTTTTTTGTTGGAAACTTATCTCACTCTATCCGCTCATTTATAATTGAAAGATTTATATCATCCGTATCATTGCATCTTTTTTTAATAAATAGCATATGTATGCTAAGAATATTTTTTTAAAAAAAATTACTTCCCTATATTTATTATCAATTATTAAGCACGGGCGCTTAGGTTCCGTTTGACCGTGGAGGTGGTCGTGAACAAGGAGTAAAAAACGGTTCATTCGGCGGATCATTCTTTAGGCCTCCATCAATCAGAAAGAGAAAAAAGATTGTAATTTTGTAGGGTCCGTGGTGCACGATGCTCCCACATTTTTATTGGTCGAGCGGACCTTCCTTTAGATCCGCTCGGCGGACCAAAAAAATTTCCCGTGAACAAGATGGTTATGACTTGTAGTTCGTGAACGTCCAACCTCACAAAGAAATTTCATTCATTTTTATAGGCATCATCATAGAATGCAAGTTTTTGCAAGACAATGGTTATGAACGACATCACAAAAAGAGAACTAATTATCTTTATAGGAAGTTGCAGAAGCATACCGAGATCCACGTATCCTTGGACTCCGATCTAAAACCGGAGCCCAAACACCCACAAAAGTGCGTCAAAAGAGAGTTTAAGGGTCCTGTTGCGGGTCAACTCGATCTACACTAAAACCCGTCAAAAATCGAATGTCCTAGCTCAAGAGAGGTCGAGCGCACAAACAGTCAAAAAATAAATGTCGGCTAGAAAGAGGATTTTTTACGTGGAAAACCCTGAAAACTGAAAAAAAAACCACGTGGTCGGCTCTATACCGGCCAAATTTCCACAATTTTTGTGTGTTACAAGAGTTTGTAAAGAACTTATAAGGGCGACAAACCGCCTCTCGTTACAGTAGTAGTGAGAGAAGGAGAATAAGCTTCGAGAGTGATAGACCACCGCTCGTGAAGTTAAATATTTTTCAGGTTGTTAAAGTGGGGATCAATGGACTTGTTGCCCTCTGGAGTCTTCGACTAGTGATCAGAAGCGGGAGCAGTGGGTTCGGCACGATCTAGAGTCTGCAGCTTGATTCTGGTTGCGAACAGAGGAGTCTGGAGCGATGTGCTTGTTGCAATGTGCTCGACGTAATGTGCAAGATGCACGGAGCACGGTGCAAGGTGTGTGGTGCAATATGCATGGTGCAATGTACACGGTGCAATCCCAAAGGGGCCTTTGAACCCCGCTGTGAGATCTTCAAGGGATCTTCAAAGGTTTTTGAAGATTTTCGAAGATTCCTTCGAGCGCACAAAGAGATCTTCAAAGTTTTCTTTGGGAGCTCTCTCGTGTGTAGGAAGCCTTTTATAGGTTTCGAGGGAGTCATTTCCGCAATTAACTTGTTAGAGTGTTCAGCTATCTGCACTCCGTAACCAATTTATGTACTATGCACACACCCATTATTTGTAGTTGTATGGTTACACACATACTCATGATGTATATAGTTATGGCACATCATAACCATATTATTTGTTATACACAGACCATTATGCGCATTTTCGATATATGCGCGTCGTAATGCGAATTTCTACTATCCGCACCTCGCTATCTTATGTTTTATTATGCACATTTTTATGAAATTGGCTATGCGCAAATCCATTATGGGGATTCAATTATATGCACCCACCAAAATGAGTGGTTACGCAGATGATGGGACATGATGGTTATGCGACCTAGGTAGTTGGACGGTTGAAGTTAGGTGGTGGCCAAGGGGCCGTCCGGTGGTGCGACCCAGGTGTCGCGCGACCTCCTAGCAGTGCAACCAAGGGGTCATGCAACCTCATGGCCGCGCGGCGGCGTGAGGCCACTGGTCTGAGCGACGGTGTGTGGCCAGACAGCCAGTCGCATGACGGTGTGCATTCGGTTGGGCAGTGGTATAGCCGCACACGGTGGCATCGTGCGCGCGCCTGGGCGGTCAACCACACTTAGCCTCCATTTTCTCCACTAATGGATAGTTTGGGAGGGCGTCGGCGGCTAGAAAGGGAAAAATGAGGCTCGTTGCTCATGCGGGGGGGGGGGGGGGGGGGGGGGGGGGGCTCCCATTGGGAATAGGGTCATTTCTCCGTCCGCAGAGGGAGGGTGGGAGCAAACGTCGCCACGCACACGGAAAGCACACATTTAGCTTTCCTGCCGCCCATCCAAACGAAGCCCATGTTCGTGGGGAAGATGAGAATTCCAGCTATTCGTATCTCGAAATTCTTATAAATTGAGGAGACCTCTATCAAGTCCGTTTGGCTGGACATTTTTCCTCGGGTGAGTCTTTTTAGCAGAGGTTGGATGTTCAAATTAATGATGGTCCATAACCACTATGTTCACGACCACCTCCCTGAGCTTGAATAAGAACGATCATAACCATGGGTTCAAGACAGTCACCACCAGGCCAGGCGTACACTAAGGTTCTGTTTGGTATGGTTGTGGTGGTCGTGAATGTGGTGATCACGAATGGTAGTTGGTGTAAGCTCAATCTCGCCTAAAAAATTCATGCATTTTAAGCTTAAAACTAATTTATTTTCTTGGTGACGATCATAACCTTTTGTCTTGTCAAGCATACATCCTATGATAATGAGTTTTTGAACAAACTCATGGGAGCAAATAAGCTACGCCAAACAAAACTTAAATTGGCTTTTAAATAACTCCACATGTCAACATTTTACCTGTCGTAAACCTTAGTTTTTGATCCAAAACTAAAATTTCCACTAGTGTTGCTCTTTAAATTTTAGGTTGCCATTGATTGGTACGCACCATGTCATCAGAAAAATCCACTTGGTTATATCCATTTTGCTGCATTTGATTATTTAAGGAGCAAGGGCAGGCATGGCAGCTAGTCAACTCTCTCAAAAAAGATTCGCATCTTAAATTAGTCAACCCAAAATATATTATAGCATAGAAGACTGCCCAAAATATTCCTCCAAAAGATTATTACTGTCCGTTGGGATGTTTGGAATTGGAATACGGGATTAGAATTGAAGCACCAAAAATTCAATTCCAGTGTGCGGATATACGGAATTCCCAGGAAATAGAAATTGATTTTATACTATAATTAATTTTTAGGGGTAAAGACATGTATTGCCTATTTTTGGTTGAAAGTCCTCCTCAAATATTTCCTTGCATTGTGCATGCTTTGATCTCATCGTCGCCTGATTTCGTTATGGCTGCCCGATCTCGCTTGCCAGTAATTTGCTATTTTTCTTCCTCTCGCTCTTGACGTTCCTATCTACTTATGAATGATCACTTAGGAGGAGGGATGCCACCCCCGTCAACAAGAGAATGACGAACTTCGATCTTCCGGGTCCGTCGTCGACGTTCAACACACTTGTCTCCAAATTCTCGGCAAAGGGACTCAACACCCGGGGCATGACAACACTCTTAGGTGTGCTCACAATTCGTTAGTCATAGTGGCTATTCTTCCACTCCCACATCATATAATGACAAAAACATCAACTCTGACTTCGCAACCTTTCGACATGGGAACTATACGTCGTCTGGCAGCGACAACAATTTGACAGTGCTCGACATGCAGACACCCAATCCTGCAGTAATGGAAAAAAAGAGCAATTACAGACTAATTCCAATTCCAATTATAAAAAGCTACCATGCAGTCAAACACCTGCAATGAATTTAAACCAATTCCAATTGAAAGAGGAATTGAAAATAGATAAATTTCAATTCTGCAATTTCAATTCATGCTGGAGCGGGCCTCCACGGGCGGCCGGCGAACTTGCCGCCAAGTTCGGGGGCGAGGGAGGGCCGCCGCCGACGGTCGGGGAGAGGGTGGCTGCTCCCGTTGGCCGCGCGCCGAAGGCCGAGGGAGGGGGCGGCGGCCACCCCTTTTGCCACCGGCGGCCAAGGCGAGGGGGCGGCCGCCCCTTTGGCCATCGTCGGCCCAGGTGGGGGGCAGCCCGGTTGGCCGCCCCTCTCGGCCGCACGGGCGGCCGGGCGAAGAGGGCGGCTGGGGCGGCCGCCCCCTTTGGCCACTGGCGCTCAAGGACGGGGGGGGGGGGGGGGGGGGGGGGGGGGGGTGCGGCCCGGTCGGCCGCCCCCCTTGGCCGCTCCCGCGGTCGGGCAAGGGGCGGCCGCCCCTTTGGCCGTTCGGGCGGCCAAGGAGGGGGCGCCCCAAGCGGCCGCCCTCCCTGGCCGCATGAACGGGGGCGGGCGGCCGGCGGCCGGGGAGGAGGCCGGCTGGCTGTCGTCGGCGAGGCGTGGTGGTTTCCCCATCGTGAGTAGTGAGATCGGATTGCGGGGAATCATGCGCGGTGATCGCCCACGGTCAAGCCCATGATCCCACTAATTTTAGTGGAGATCATGAGGGTGGTTATGTGCACACCATTTACCTATAAAATAAGGTTCATCCCCAACAGTTCCCCCCTCCTCCAGATCTTTGTTGCACGAGACCGATTTGGACGAAGAAAAACAAGGATCTTGTCTTGCTCATTTTTATAGCGACGATGGCGGCGAATGACAACGGACTTGCGCTGACAAGCGGCTGCCTCCTGCAAACTCTGGCAAAAAATGTTAGCGTGTATTATGATATAGGAGAAAATGATACTCATGCCTGGGGCACACGCGAGTGCGCCAGGTCGTGTGTGGGGGCCTGGCCGCCCGCGAGCTAGGCCGCAAGCGGCCCTGGCCGTGTGTGCCAGGCCGCACGTGCTCTTGGGCGTGTGTGCGTGTTGGCTTGCGCGCACATCTGCGTCCATGAGCAGACGTTCGTACAGGGGTTTTCCGTGCGTGTCAGGGCACGTGTATGCTTTCAGGCGCGTTGCAGATGACTTTTGGCCAGACTTTTTTAGCCTAAATATTTATTCTTTGTGGCAGGGCTCGAAACGTACTGCTCGGCCGATGCGTTTTCGTTCTTCTCTTACCGAGGACCAAGATGCAATTTGGAGGAGGAGGTTCGGCCTTTCTGCCGACTTTGAAGTGAGGATACCGCGTGCTGAGGGGAGGGTACAGAATCCTCTTCGTCGCTGGCTGACGATCTGCGAGACTACCTTGAGATTGGGATTTAGGTTCCCTCATGCGTGGAAGTGGTTGAGATCCTGAAGTTCTGTGGTGTGCCGATTTCCCAGTTTACTCCCTTGGGAGTGGTACACCTCATGGGGTTGGTTGTCTTCTTTCGTGAGTATGGTGAGAATCTTTCTTTGGATTGCTTTCGGGACCGGTGCGATGTTCGCTCTGACGATGGCGAGTGGGTGAAGATTTGCAGCAACAGGAGTTGGCTTAATTTGGAGATCCGGATGGACCGTCGCCGCGGAAATACTTTGTTCGGTTATGTCAAGAATTCTTGGGGCATGCCGGAGCTGTGGAACGCGTTGCCTGACCGTTGCAGTCGCCAAAAGGGAAAGGAGCGAGAGTTCACTCCAATACTTGGATTTTCAGAGTCTCGTGAGCTGGCTAACCGTCTGTTCTACATTTCTTCATTTGTGGAAGAGAAGTGTTTGTTGCGGAGTGACCTTTCTTCAGTCCCTAGGCGGACCGTTGTGATGTCTTTGAGTTGTAGTCGGAAACAGAAGGCCATTGTTGTAACACCTCCCCTATAATGACCGTATAATATGGGTCCGGTCGGGGCCCCACAACGTACATACTCCACAGCTTCAGCATTATAAGATGATATATAAACTACCCAAACTTAAAACTCAGACATCAACAACGGAAACATACAATCAATACTAGAAGTTATCCACCAAATCAAGAGTATCAAAATGGCCTAGGGGACTTACACTTCATAAGTCCAAGACTTAAGCAACATTAAACAATAGTAACGTGCACATGCACTCCTAAGCTACCTCGGCATGCAAGCCGGATTACATTTCATAGAGCATATCATTCCATCAGAATACATGTAAATAATAGAAAGTTCACTTCATGCAGCTTAGGCCTTCTTGGCCGGCGAGCTTGCTCCTGCTTGCGGTCATTGCCTCCCGGTCGTCCTTAGCGGAAACCGGGGCACTCCATCACCCTGTAAGTCAGCACTTTGTATGCAACAATAGAAATACATTTAAAGCTATAAAACAGGTTTGGATGTCTCATACAGCAAACACGTTTCTAAGTTGAGTAAGTAATATAAAGGGGCCTACAATGCAGCCTGAATGCAATCCTGGGTTTCACCCAAGGCACCCTAAAGCGTATGCTTCTAACACATCATCACATCGGGTACTTCCAATTTCCTCATCGACGTTCAAGCCGCAAACATAAGGTACTTTGATTTCCCCATCGGTGTTCAAGCCGCAATCACAAGGGTACTCTAATTTCCCCTTTGGCGTTCAACCCGCAATCACAAGTGTACTTCCAATTTCCCCTAAATGGTATACAAGCCGCCACACGGAACGCTCGCCTATGCCCCACTCGCTTATGGCTCTCAAACCCTGCGCTTGCCTGCAAGCTCTGACTTCTCACGTCAGGATTCCGTCACACAAACAAACCGATGTTAAGAACCCTTGATAGACCCCACTCGTTCGCGACGACCCAGACCCAGCTCCAATATCGGGACCAAGTCCACCGAAGGAGACCCAGCGGGACCCAGCTGGGATCGTCCGAGGTTGTCCAAAGCTTGGCGTTCTCGTCAGTTACACAGAAGGGGACTTGTCTCGCCGGGACACTCTCTACACGTGACTTTGCAACATCACGAGCTAGCTAGCCGACCATAGAGACAAACCACATCTTGTCATATCACAATCTCATGCCTTTCCCACCATATTCCAACACTTGTACCGTACCATCCCCGTGCCCCCGCGTGTACTCTAATTTCCACTCGATCCAGTTCCGGCCACACGTACTCACACGAGAAAGGGGAAAGACATCATCACAGACCTGCTAGCGGATTTATACAAAATACTTAAGACTCGCAATGCAACATTACTGAGTCAGACTAACGGTCGCGACAACGGCTTCACCCACAATACCTAATCCACTAATGGAGCTGATCTTTAATGCAATATCATGTTGGGGGCGGACACAATCGACCCGGTGGCTCCTCTTGAACCATGGCAACCCGAACCTCTCTTACTTGAGAGATACGGTGCCTAAAATACTTGAAATAAAAACAAAGAAAGCGTAGATGTCATGCATACATCCTAAAACCGAGAGGAGAAGTGTCGTTATCCTTCGACTCCTCTTTTTAGCCATGAAATCCGTGTCTTTCACGGATGAAAACGAGCGCATTTGTGTCCTCTTCACGGATCTGGCCTCGGAACGACGATCGGAGCTTTGAAGCTCCGCTAATGGCGGAGAAAGCTCCTCTCTTCCTCCTCCGAACTCTCTCTCTCTCTCTCTCAAACCCTAAGTCAACTCAAAAATGAGAACAAGTGAGGGAGAAAACTGCTAAGCCCTATTAAAACCCTTTGGGCCGATGATCTTAGGGTCCAGGATCAACTTTGATGTTAAATCGAACGACTAAGAAATAGATCTACGAAACCCGCAATTCCGCAATTTAGTCGAACGATTCAGGCTTCGTCGATCGGCCCGAGCTTGACGAAAAGTCGTGAGCTCGACGAAATGCCCTCAGCTCGACAAACAACGCTGAGCTCGACAAAAATCCACCAGTTTGACGAAACTTTGGGAGCTCGACAAACACAAGCACGATGGACAGCTCTACGCTCGACGAAAATCCCTAAGTTTGACTTTCGTCGAACGGCCACAACTTGGCTTTCATAGAAACGGCCACAGCTCGACTTTCGTTGAGCGGCCCTGAGTTCGACAAAGGCCACAGCTCTACTTTTGTCGAACGGCCCTGAGTTCGACGAAGGCCACAGCTCGACTTTCGTCGAGCGTCCACAGCTCGACTTTCGTCGAGCGTCCACAGCTCGACTTTCGTCGAGCGTCCACAGCTCGACTTTCGTCGAGCAGCCCTGAGGTCGATGAAGGCCACAGCTCGACTTTCGTCGAGCGGCCACGACTCGACTTTTGTCGAACGGCCTTCGATGATCCCTAAATTTTGTCGAACTGCACTGGCTCCTCAAATATGGGGTGTTACAGTTGTAGTTTATCGAGGTGGCGGGAGATCAACACCTTGTTTGTCTTCTCTGAGTCATGATTCTACTTGTGGTGGTCGTGGTGGTTTGCCTCCCGAGGTTCAGGTGCTTGGTTCGTCTGCCCCGCAGTCTTTCCCTGCAGAGGCAGCGACTCCGAGGCTATCTTCTTCTTTGAAGGCGATGAATAAAGTGGTAAGTGAGCTTAATCATTTTTGGCTCTACTTTATTGTTGTATCGCACTAACTTCTCTCCTTTCTTTTGCAGATCGAGACTCGGTTTCATATTGTCGTCAGCTGGAATAACCCTTATGTGAGTTTGAAGGACAGATATCTGGCCCTTCAGAAGAAGTTTCATATTTCCACTAGTGTTACTCTTTAAATTTTAGGTTGCCATTGATTGGGACGCACCATGTCATCAGAAAAATCCACTTGGTTATATCCATTTTGCTACATTTGATTATTTAAGGAGCAAGGGCAGGCTTGGCAGCTAGTCAACTCTCTCAAAAAAGATTCGCATCTTAAATTAGTCAACCCAAAATATATTATAGCATAGAAGACTGCCCAAAATATTCCTCCAAAAGATTATTACTGTCCGTTGGGATGTTTGGAATTAGAATACGGGATTAGAATTGAAGCACCAAAAATTCAATTCCAGTGTGCGGATATACGGAATTCCCAGGAAATAGAAATTGATTTTATACTATAATTAATTTTTAGGGGTAAAGACATGTATTGTCTATTTTTGGTTGAAAGTCCTCCTCAAATATTTCCTTGCATTGTGCAAGCTCTTGATCTCATCGTCGCCTGATTTCGTTGTGGTTGCCCGATCTCGCTTGCCAGTAATTTGCTATTTTTCTTCCTCTTGCTCTTGACGTTCCTATCTACTTATGAATGATCACTTAGGAGGAGGGATGCCACCCCGTCAACAAGAGAATGACGAACTTCGATCTTCCGGGTCCGTCGTCGACGTTCAACACACTTGTCTCCAAATTCTCGGCAAAGGGACTCAACACCCGGGGCATGACAACACTCTTAGGTGTGCTCACAATTCGTTAGTCATAGTGGCTGTTCTTCCACTCCCACATCTATAATGACAAAAACATCAACTCCGACTTCGCAACATTTCGACATGGGAACTATACGTCGTCTGGCAGCGGCAACAATTTGATAGTGCGCGACATGCAGACACCCAATCCTACAGTAATAGAAAAAAAAAGAGCACTTACAGACTAATTCCAATTCCAATTATAAAAAGCTACCATGCAGTCAAACACCTGCAATGAATTTAAACCAATTCCAATTGAAAGAGGAATTGAAAATAGATAAATTTCAATTCTGCAATTTCAATTCATGCGGGAGCGGGCATCCACGGGCGGCCGGCGAACTTGCCGCCAACTTCGCCAGCAAAGGAGGGCCACCGACGACGGTCGGGGAGAGGTGGCCGCTCCCGTTGGCCGCCGCCGGCGGTCGAGGGAGGGGGCGGTCGGCCGCCCCTTTGGCCATCGTCGGCCAAGGTAGGGGGCGGCCCGGTTGGCCGCCACTCTCGGCGGCAGGGTGAGGGGGAGGCCGGGCGAGGGGGCGGCCGGGGAGGTCGCCCCTTTGGCCACTAGCGGCCAAGGAGGGGGGGGGGGGGGTGCGGCCCGGTCGGCAGCCCCCCTTGGCCGCTCCCGCGGTCGGGCAAGGGGCGGCCCGGGCGGCCGCCCCTTTGGCCGTTCGGGCGGCCGAGGACGGGGCGGCCCAAGCGGTAGCTTTCCCTGGCCGCATGAACGGGGGCGGCCGGCCTGCGTCCGGGGAGGAGGCCGGCTGGCTGCCATCGGCGAGGCGTGGTTGTTTCCCCATCGTGAGTAGTTGGATCAGATTGCGGGGAATCAGGCACGGTGATCACGCGCCCGGTCAAGCCCATGATCCCACTAATTTTAGTGGAGATCATGAGGTGGTTATGTGCACACCCTTTACCTATAAAATGGGGTTCATCCCCAACAATTGCCCCCGCACCCCCCCCCCCCCCCCCCCCCCCCCAGGCCGCTTTGGACGAAGAAAAACAAGGATCATGTCTTGCTCATTTTTATGGTGGCGATGGCGGCGAATGATGACGGACTTGCGCTCGCAACCGGTTGCGTCCTGCAAACTCTGGTAAAATATGTTAGCGTGTATTATGATATATGAGAAAATGATACTCATGCCTAGGGCACGCGCGAGTGCGCCAGGTCGTGTGTGGGGGTCTGGCCGCCCGTGAGCTAGGCCGCGAGCGGCCCTGGCCGTGCGTGCTAGGCCGCACGCGCTCTTGTGCGTGTTGGCTTACGCGCACATCTGCGGCCATGAGAGGACGTTCGTACGGGGGCTTTTCGTGTGTGTCAGGGCACGTGTATGCTTTCGGGAGCGTGGCAGATGGCTTTTGGCCGGACTTTTTTAGCCTAAATATTTATTCTTTGGGACAGGGCTCGAAACATACTGATCGGCTGATGCATCTTCGTTCTTCTCTTACTGAGGACCAAGATGCAATTTGGAGGAGGAGGTTCGGCCTTTCTGGCGACTTTGAAGTGAGGATACCGCGTGCTGAGGAGAGGGTACATAATCTTCTTCGTGGATTGCTGACGATCTTCGAGACTACCTTGAGATTGAGATTTTGTTTCCCCCATGCGAGGAAGTGGTTGAGATCCTGAAGTTCTGTGGTGTGCCAATTTCCCAGTTTACTCCCTTGGGAGTGGTACGCCTCATGGGGTTGGTTGTCTTCTTTCGTGAGTATGGTGAGAAACTTTCTTTGGATTGCTTTCGGGACCGGTGCAATGTTCACTGTGACGGTGGCAAGCGGGTGAAGATTTGCAGCAACACGAGTTGGCTTAATTTGGAGATTCGGACGGACCGTCGCCGCGGAAATACTTTGTTTGGTTATGTCAGGAATTCTTGGGGCATGCCGGAGCTGTGGAACGTGTTACTTGACCATTGCAGTCGCCAAAAGGGAAAGGAGCGAGAGTTCACTCCAATACTTGGATTTTCAGAGCCTCGTGAGCTGGATAACCATCTGTTCTGCATTTCTTCGTTCGTGGAAGAGAAGCTTTTGTTGTGGTGTGACCTTTCTTCAGTCCCTGGGCGGACCGTTGTGACGTCTTTGACTTGTAGTCGGAAACCGACGGTCGTTGTTGTAACACCTCCCCTGTAATGACCGTATAATATGGGTCTGGCCGGGGCCACACAACATACAGACTCCACAGCTTCAGCATTATAAGATGATATATAAACTACCCAAACTCAAAACTCAGACATCAACAGTGGAAACATACAATCAATACTAAAAGTTATCCACCAAAGCAAGAGTATCAAAATGTCTTAGGGGCCTTACACATCATAAGTCCAAGACTTAAGCAACATTAAACAATAGTAACGTGATATGCACTCCTAACCTACCTCGGCATGCCGGATTACATTTCATGGAGCATATCATTCCATCAGAATACATGTAAATAATAGAAAGTTCACTTCATGCGGCTTAGGCCTTCTTGGCTGGCGAGCTTGCTCCTGTTTGCGATCCTTGTCCTGTAAAGATTGGTTGTAACGTAGGCCAACAAAGGCTGACCTCAATTGTGTAACCAACACATCTCCCTCGACCGTCCCTAGCGGACCCCAGGGCACTCCATCACCCTGCAGGTTAGCACTTCGTATGCAACAATACAAATACATTTAAAGCCGAAAAACAGGTTTGGATGTTTCATACGACAAACACGTTTCTAAGTTGAGCAAGTAATATAAAAGGGCCTATAATGTAGCATGAATGCAATCCTGGGTTTCACCCAAGGCACATTAAATCGTATGCTTCTAACACATCATCACATCAGGTACTTCCAATTTCCCCATCGGCGTTCAAGCCGCAAACATAAGGGTACTCTAATTTTCCCATCGGCGTTCAAGCCGCAATCATAAGGGTACTCTAATTTCCCCATTGGTGTTCAAGTCGCAATCACAAGGGTACTTCCAATTTCTCCCAAACGGCAAACAAGCTGCCATACGGAACGCTCGCCAATGCCCCACCCACTCATGGTTCTCAAACCCCGGGCTTGCCTACAAGCTCTGATTTCTCACATCAGGATTCCGCCACACAAAAAAACCGATGCTAAGAACCCTTGCTAGACCCCACCTGTTCGCGACGACCCAGACCCGGCTCCAATATCGGGACCAAGTCCACCGAAGGAGACCCAGCGGGACCCAACTGGGATCGTCTGGGCTTGTCCAAAGCTTGGCGTTCTCGTCAGTTCCGCAGAAGGGGACTTGTATCGTCGGGACACTCTCCACACGTGACTTTGTAACGTCACGGGCTAGCCAGCCGACCACAGAGACAAACCACGCCTTGTCACATCACAATCTCATGCCTTTTCCGTCATATTCCAACACTTGTACCGTACCATCCCTGTGCCCCCGCGTATACTCTAATTTCCACTCGGTCCGGTTTCAGCCACAGGTACTCACACGAGAAAGGCGAAAGACATCATCACAGACGACATCTTGCCGCTAGCGGATTTCTACAAAATACTTAAGGCTCGCAATGCAACATCACCGAGTCAGACTAACGGTCGCGACAACGGCTTCACCCACAATGCCTAATCCACTAACGGAGTGTATCTCTAATGCAATATCATGCCGGGGACGGACACAATCGACCCGGTGGCACCTATTAAACCATGACAACCCGAACCTCTCTCACTTGAGAGATATGGTGCCTAGAATGCTTGAAAGAAAAATAAAGAAAACGTATATGTCATGCATACATCCTAAAACTGAGAGGAGAAGTGTCTTTACTCTTTGACTCCTCTTTCTAGCCATAAAATCCTTGTCTTGCACGGATGAAAACGAGCGCTTTTGCGTCCTCTTCACGGATCTGGCATCGGAATGACGATCGAAGCTCTGAAGCTCCGTTAATGGCGGAGAAAGCTCCTCTCTTCCTCCTCTGAACTCTCTCTCTCTCTCTCAAACCCTAAGTCAACTCCGAAATGAGAACAAGTGAGGGAGAGAACTGCTAAGCCCTATTGAAACCCTTTGGGTCGATGTTCTTAGGGTCCAAGAACAACTTTGATGTTAAATCGAACGGCGAAGAAATAGATCTACGAAACCCAGAATTCCGCAATTTAGTTGAATGATTCAAGCTTCGTCGATCGACCTGAGCTTGACGAAAAGTCGTGAGCTCGATGGAATGCCCTCAGCTCGACAAACAGCACTGAGCTCGACAAAAATCCCCCAGCTCGACGAAAAGTCGTGAGCTCGACGAACACAAGCATGACGGACAACGTTGCGCTCGTCAAAAATCCCTAAGTTCGAATTTCGTCGAACGGCCACAGTTCGACTTTCGTCGAACGGCTACAGTTCGACTTTCGTCAAACGACCACAGCTCGACTTTCGTCGAGCGGCTCTGAGTTCGACGAAGGCCACACCTCGACTTTCGTCGAACGGCAATGAGTTCGATGAAGGCCACAATTCGACTTTCATCGAGCAGCCACTGCTCGACTTTCATCGAGCAGCCCTGAGTTTGACGAAGGCCACAGCTCGACTTTCGTCGAGCAGCCATAACTCGACATTCGTCGAACGGCCTTCGACGATCCCTTAATTTTGTCGAACAGCACTGGCTCCTCAAATTTGGGGTGTTACAGTTGTAGTTTCTCGAGGTGGCGGGAGATCGTCGTCTTGTTTGTCTTCTCTGAGTGATGATTCTCATTGTGGTGGTCGTAGTGGTTCGCCTCCCGAGATTCAGGTGCTTAGTTCGTCAGCCCCCCCAGTCTTTCCCTGCGGAGACAGCGGCTCCGAGGCTATCTTCTTCTTTGAAGGTGATGAATGAAGTAGTAAGTGAGCTTAATCATTTTTGGCTCTACTTTATTGTTGTATCGCATTGACTTCTCTCCTTTATTTTGCAGATCGAGGCTCGGGTTCAGATTGTCATCAGCTGAAATAACCATTATGTGAGTTTTAAGGACATATATCTAACCCTTCAGAATAATTTTCAAGCCATGGCGGGCTCCCTTGTCGCTTTGAAGGATGATCATGACCGGGATGTTTCTCGATTTTGTCAGATGGGGTCGGAGTTGAAGGTGGAGTTGGAGGAGACTCAGGCTTCACTGGAAGTGGAGAAGTCTCTGGTGGAGAGGACTACACAGATACTAAAGCGTGCTCAAGAGGAGACTTCTCGTTTGGAGACGAAGCTTAGTGCGACGAAGGCCCAAGTGGAGGCACTGTCTTTCAATGGTCGTGTGTCGGAGTTGAAGGATGCTGGTCTTGCAGAGTACATGGAGTCTCTGTATTTTATGCAGTATTGTTGCTTGATTAGCGAGGAAGTTCGCGATGAGATCTGGAGCAAGGAGGTGGAGCCTCAGATGGAAGACGTTCGGGAGTTGGCCCTCAGGCGTGGAGTCTCGAATGCTTTTCGTCTTGTTGGCAAGAGCTTGGGATGCGATATGTCCGACCTTGCTTTGATGATATCTCTGGCGATGTGTCCTTTTCTTTCCGCCCTCAAATTATTGGTGATGCGCTTCGATGGCCTCGTCGGCTATAATTTGCGCTTCTACGCAATGTACAAGATCTGGGTAACTGGGCATAGTTTCCCTCATGAGGGCTGAATATAAACCGCTGGGGCGGAGTCCACCAAGGAAGATGCCTCTTAGAAGTTCGAGGTCCACCCCCAGGATTTGTCGTGCTTTTGTGATAAACCGGTGGAAGAATTCCTTCAGAGACTCGCCTTCATTTTGACGGATTCCTGACAAATGTGAAGGGTCGCGGATGATTTTTTGATTGGTGATGAACTGGTCAGCAAGTTGTCTTGTTAATTCTGTAAAGTTTGTGATAGTTCCCTCCCTCAGAGAGTGGAACCAGGTCCGAGCTTGGACTTTGGGAGTAGCTGGGAAGACTTGGTAGAGTTGTTGATCAGGTGCATTATAGATCCTCATGATCATAGTAAAGTGGTTGTCGTGTTCTAACAGGTCGTCTGTCTCGTCGAAGGTTTCAATATTTGGAAGTTTAAATCCATATGGGATTGGATAAGCCAAAATTGGGGGTGCAAGCGGGGAGCCTTAGTGAAGTGGTCGACGTAGTAGAATATCTCGTCGGCCAACCAGTCTGCATTCCTCTGCGATCACTTCATGTATCTCTTCCCGAGTCAATCTTTCGCATGGCGGTAAATGGGCTTCTTCTTCCGGGATGTGATTATGACGACCACCTCTGGTTTCCATACAAACCGTGTGAGTGGAATCAGCGGTGTCGAAGAGCTCTTCTGACACTTATTCTCTTTGCGGGGCTTCTTGTGTCAAGCCATGATTCGACTGCGGTGGGGGATTGGCCGGTGTTGGTGGCTGAGGATGCGTGGGAGGCGCTCCCATGTTCTGAGCAGAGTGAGCATCTCGGTTTGTTGCTCCTCCATTTGTCGAACTCGCCCCTCCAATGTTGTTACTGGGGTGAGAATAGTTTCTGCCTCGAGGGGTACGTCTATAAGTAAATGAGAGTGGGCTAGCTTAGTGTGCCCCCCTGAGACGGATGCTTCGACTGTCCGGGCGCTTCTTTTTGCCATTGAAGTCATTCCTTAGAAGCAGTCAGGTTGGAAGTTCTATTTCTTTGTGCCGCTGTGTTGAGGGTACAATTTTCAGAAGATGTTGGGAACTCGTTTCCCACATATGGTGTCAAACTGTTGCAGACTAACTCTACGTCCCGGTTGGGCCGGAATTCTTGGACTGTATTAGCTCTCGAAACGATCGAGCCGACACACAACCAAAAGATTGAGTTGTATGTACACAAGCAGTTTTAACGTAGAAAATCCCTCAACTGGGTAAAAAACCACGTGATCGGATCTGTGCCGGTCAAAATTCACTATTTCTTGGAGATTACAGCTGGTTCGTGAAGTCGAGGGTGACAGGCCACCTCTCGTTGCAATTATAAGGTGAGAGAACACTTTACATGCGGCGGACGACAGGCCGTCGTGCCGGGAGTTGTTACAGGTTGCTCTTTGCGTCGGTGGCTTGTGGATAGCGACTTGCTGATTCTAGATGGGAAGCAGGACACTTGGTATTGCAGTTGCTGAGCCGCTTGGGACTTGGACAATTTGGCTTTCTCGGGTGGTTGTGACTTGACCCTCTTGTGGCTCGGGTGTGGCTAGGAGGCGGCTCGAAGGTGGCTCGTAGGTTGCTCGAAGGTGGCTCGTAGGTTGCTCGAAGGTGGCTCGTAGGAGGAAACTAGCAGAGCTTCGACCTGAGAAAGCGGAAGACTCTGAAGAGAAAGATCAGAAAAGGATGAGAATTGGGGAGGTCTGGGATTCCTTTTATAGGCTCCAGGAGGTGATTACGGTGATTATACGGCTATCCGCTTACCATAACCACCATCATAAATATTTCAATTATAGTTTTAGATGCGCATATTCCGTTATTTGGAGACCGTCATTAAGAAAATAATAAAATACTTATTAAATTCCCCCTACTAACATGATGGTTTGTGGGTGGTTACGTGCGGGTCGAACGGCTGAGGACTCTCCCCACTAATCGGACAACGGGAGCGGGCCTCCACGGGCGGCCGGCGAGCTTGCCGTCAAGTTTGTCGGCGAGGGAGCTGAGGGCCGCCGACGACGGCCGAGGAGAGGTGGTCACTCCCATTGGCCGCACGTCGGTGGCCGAGGGAGGGTGCAGTTGGCCGCCCCTTTGGCCACCAGCGGCCAAGGAGAGGGGGAGGCCGCCCCTTTGGCCATCATTGGCCAAGGAGGGGGTGGCCCGGTTGGCCGCCCCTCTCGGCCGCACAGGCGATCGGGCGAGGGGGCGGCCGCCCCCTTTGGCAACTGGCCGCCAAGGAGGGGGGTGGCCCGGTCGGTCGCCCCCCTTGGCCACTCCCGCGGCCAAGGAGGGGGCGGCCCAAGCGGCCGCCATCCCTGGCCGCATGAATGGAGGCGGGCGGCCGGCGTCTGGGGAGGAGGCCTGCCACCCGCCGTCGGCATGGCATGGTGGTTTCCCTATCGTGAGTAGTGGGATCGGCATGCAGGAGATCGGGCGCGGTGATCGTGTGCGCTGTCAAACCCATGATCCCACTAATTTTAGTGGAGATCATGGGGGTGGCTATGTGCACACCCTTTACCTATAAAATAGGATTCATCCCCAACATATAGTATAAATATATATACGAAAATTTTAGGGAGAGAACCAATTCTCTTTCTAAGCATATAAAAATGTCATTGAACACACAACACATTGCACTTGTATTAAAGAATGATGGTACATTCATGATGTGTTGTCATGATACGGTTCTCTATGCTTAGGGAGAGAACTGGTTCTCTCCCTATAATTCCAGGTATAAAAGGGAAAAAAATGCAAAAACCAATGACATTACAGTAGCCAGTGGTAAAATCAGAATTGCGAATGTAACGGACCGACAAACACTATATCAATGGAAATTTACCTTTTATATTCGTATATGTTGCGGGTTGTTTGAGACTCTTGGTAGACCTGTTTAAAACAGACTGTCTTAGCTCTTGAGGGGTCAAGCGTGCAAACAATCATAGAGAAAAAGACAATAGGCAAAAAAGTTTTTTTACATGGAAAACCGAAGAAATGGGTAAAAAACCACGCAGTCGGGACATGCCACTCTTCATTACAATTGCATGAGAAAGAGAGAGATGAGCGCCTCCGAAGGGTGATAGTCCACCACTCGCAAAGCTAATTGTTTATCATTGTCAGCGGCAATGAATACCATGCTCTGGAGTCTTAAGGGTCTTTTGCTTGTGCTTAGGGACTGCAACGAGGAAAGCATGCGATTGACTAGAGGGTGCTGAGTGTTAAGCATGTTGCAAGTACTGAGTGTGAGGTGCGCCGAGTGCTGACTGCGGAGTCTGCGAAGCGTTTGCACGGAGGACAACATTGGCCTACAGAGGAACTTCAAGGCGCTCAAAAATCTTCAAAGGAGATAAATGAGATCTTTGGAGAGCTCCTGCACGTAGGGGGAAGCCAAAGAGGAGAAAGGGTGTAAATGAAAGGACATAAGGGTGGTTATGATTAGAAGACGAAGGGCCGGTCAGTGAGGTGACCAACTGACAGCCGGGCCTGACCGACGAGGGCCGGTGGAGAGACAACGAGCGGGGTGCCCGAGGAGGATGGTCTTGGCTGGTCGCCGACAAAAGGCCGGAGAGTCAAGGGGTTACCCACCTTGGGCGACCAAGATCCAAAAGGCCGGGTGGCCAAGGGGCCGCCCTACCTAGGCGGCAAAGGGGTCGCCCGATCTGGAGGTCCAAGAGGCTGCCCGCTCCGTCTAGCTAGAGGGTCGAGCGACCAAGAGGCCGCCCGCCTAGGAGACAAAGGGGACCGCCCTATCCGGGCTGCATGAGGGTCAGGCGTCCAAGGGGCTACCCTACTCAGGCAGTAAAGGGGGCCTCCTAATTTGGGTGGCCAAGTGGCCGCCATATCCGGGTGGCCAAGGGGCCACTCGACCAAGGCGAAAATGAGGCCTCCCGACTAGGGCGGCCAGGGAGTCGGTGGGACTGCGTGCGGAAGTACACGGGTGGGGCCGCGTGCAGGCTTCCACATGGTTCGGCTGGGTAGTCTGCCGTTGCGCCCGACCAGGAGGGGTCGCGCGCCGGTTCACACGACTATGTAAGGACGCACACATGTGCGCGCGGCCATGTGCGCGACCATGTGCGCGCGACCAAGGAGCTGACGGGGCTGTGTGCGGGATTTCAGCTAGAAGGGGTTGCGCGTTGTTGTGCACGACCGACGGCCGAGCGCCCGAGGGCCGCGCGTCGATGAATGCGGCTGGGGGACGCGTGCAGCTACGCGCGACCCGGCAGGGCCGTACGCATGTGTGCACGGCAGAGAGCTAGCCGCACGGCCAGGGCCGCTCGCAAGTGTGCACGGCCAGGTCCGCGCGGGGACCTATGTGTGGCCAGGTGGGGCCGCACCGCGCGGCCTAGGCGGGGATGTGTGGGTGCACGTGCGGCTGGGGCCGTGTGTGTGACGTGACCAGGGACGCGCGCTCTTTCGCTCGCTTCCCAGGCCATTGTGAACAAGATTGGGATGAGTGGTCTTGGTGGTTGACTTTAGTCAACTCTTTTCTCTCCCACTTTCTTCATGGGGTGATGTGGTTAGTGTATATGCGCGTCTTTTTGTCCACGTGTAAGGCAGAACGGTCTCGAAATCGTGCGAAACTGGGCCTGTTAAGTTGGCCTTGTGTCGGCGATCAGGTCAAGATCGCTTAAATGATCTTTGATGTAACCGAACCAATTCAGCCGAACACTGTCAGTATAGATACGAAATTTACAAATATTTTTAGTAAATTTTGAACTAAGTTTGGGTCATAGATTAATAAGGTCTAATGTCTAAAAAATATTATAGTGCTAACAAATTTTTTTATATTTTATTTTTTTTGTTAGTGGTCCCTCGACCTTCTTATAAACCAGTCAAATTGAACTATCTCAGTTCGAAAATGAGATGAGTGCACATTTAGTCATGGAAAAGACTAACAATTGTCAAGGAAATTTTTTATGTTGAAAGCCAAACAGGTTGGAAAACCATCGGGCTAATAATTGGAGTTGGAATTTGGAAACTTATTTGAGTGATACAAACAGTTGAATTCTCTAGGGTGACATGTCACTGCTCGTTATAATGAGAATTTCGAGTCGTATTCGAAGGGGAAAGAGATCTTCAAACAGTGAAATGAGATCTTCGAGTCGCCTTCGATGGGGAGGGAGATATTCAAGGGCTAGAAACAGGTGATCGTCTAGCGAAACTTCAAACACTAGAGGAGAACTCTGAAGAATCTTTGAAGGTGTTCTCTCTGGTGTTGAAGACTAGGTGTCCTCAAATGAGGGCTTTAGTCTCCTTTAATATCTTTTGACAGGGGCAGCTTGATAATTGCACCATTGTAACCACCATAACTAACGACGGATGAATCACATTCATCAATCTGAAGCACACAGATCATCACTTTCATGAACAATACTTCATAATTAACCATTGTATTCATGACCAGTTTGAACAAAACGCATACATCATAGAATTCAAGTTTAACATGACAACGGTTACGTTCGCCATCAAAAAAGAAAGCCTAGTTTTGAACATAAAAGCAAATGACATTCGTTAGGGGAGGTCGCGCGTTCACGAACAGAGATTCACAATCATCCCCAACGCCAAACGGAGCATAAAAGACGAAATGTACAAAATATGACGATGCAACACGCCACCCTTTGGGAACTCCTGACAAAATCTCACCTGATGCATCATCATGTATAATGGGAAACATCAATACAACACTTTCACAACACTCTTATTACATAGATACAACCATCACCATAAAAGCACATGACAACGCACCACGAGAGCCACTGCCAAGAAGAGATTCACAGCTCTTTTTGGATCTATTCATGCATTGAATGTGTTATATTTTTTTGATGATTGTTACAAGCAAACTATTTTTCTCTGCGTGCATACAAGATTTTGTAACAAAAAGGCAGCACATAGCGAAAAATTGGTCTGCTCGCACGAAACATCCAATTGTAACCATGTGAGTTCCCCATGCCGTGAAAAGCGTTCTTGGATGCTCACCAAGAATGAGGGCTAGCTGTAGGATGTTCAATTAGTTAAAATATATAGCTGTTAGATGTTGCAAAAAATGATTTATATATATTTAATTTTTACATGTGACGGCTGTACAAGTTCATTAAATAGTGTTGCCTGCATTATGGAACACCACCGTTGTGCTCCATATTGGTTACAGCATCATTAACCACCATCAACTAATCTGTCATGCCAAATTAACCCATAATCTTTCCGACTGGGTCAACATGCCACCTAGCTAGCTATGACAGCCTTAATATTTTACTAGTATTTCAAGTAAGCTCATAAATACTGAAGTTAAAATAAGAATTTAAGTACCACAAGTTAAACCATGTTTCTCCGGGAACAAGGAGGAAGAGTAATATATTCTATAAGCATTAGATGAGTTACTTCATCACGGGCACTTGCATTTACAAAAGAAGCCTCGTCTATAACTCTGGCAAAATTCTCAAAACTCTCCAGCAACTTGGCTTGCTTGCATTTTCCGATTTTGCTCCACGGATTGTTGCTATTTTTGTCGTCTCTTCTTCTTCAGCATTTTCTTCCCGGTTTTTTTTTCTTCCTCGGATTGCCAACATGGCAGTCAGGTTTGGAAGAATATTATTCTCCTTCAATGACAACTCAATTCGGAAAGGATTTATTGTCTTTCTTTGGTGGCTAACGGCCCTCCTCTCCTGCCATATTTTACCATGGGGTTCTTCCCTATTTAAAGTGATGGCCGGCCAACACCAAAGAAAATGCAGAGCAGCAGATTATCTCTCTTCGGCGTTCTTCCTCCGGCGGGCCATCTTTCGGCTTCTTCCACTCGGAGGCATTTTCTTCTTGGCCGGCAATCATCTCTCACCATCGTCGTGTGCCTCTCGCCGACTTAGGTTCCTCTCGCTGCAAGCTTCCCACTTCTACCCTTACCGTCAGAGCTCGGATTTTCTTCCACCGCCGCTTTAATTCTCGTCACAACGCGTACTGCCGGACCTTGGAGGATTAGACCGCCATCTAATTTAATTATGCAGTCTATTTTTTCTCCCTCATATTCTAGTCGTGTTGTATGTTTGGGAATTTGAGAAATATTATTTGATCTCTGCTTGCACAGTGGACGTACCCAAATTTCGGGAAACCACTTAAATTTTGGTGTTCTTGCTTGTGGTGCTTGATTTTTTTTTTGTGTTATTATTATTCGCATAACCTCAATTTGGTCGTTAGATAAATTTTTGGAACAGAAGAATTTTATCTGCACTTGTATCGATCGATTTTCATAACAAGTGGTATCAGTGACAGGTTCGATCGGCGACCGTTTGGACGTTCCGTTTTGAGTTGGGTCAACGGTAGGTGACGACATCGGTCCGCTCCCTATTTTCTCAATCTTGATCCGTGAATTTATTCGGTCGCTTCGGTCTCTATGCTGATTTCTCCAGTTTGTTTTCTACGGCGACTTCCACACCATGTGCGAAGTTTGAAGTTACAAAGTTCGACAGAAAGCACAATTTTGGCCTATGACATGTCAAGGTCCGAGCACTACTTATTAAGGAAGGTTTACACCGTGTCATATTGGGGAAGACCCATAAGGACGTTGAGGTTACCGATCGCACGTGAGAGGATTCACATCTCAAAGCTTTGTCCACTATACAACTTTGATTACACGATGATGTGCTATATCGAGTTCTTTCAGAGACGACTGCCTTTGGTCTTTGAGCAAGCTGGAGAGTATCTACATGCCAAAGTCTCTCCTCAATCGCATCTACCTCAAACAGCAACTGTACAAGTTCAACATGAAGGAGAGTTCCTCTCTATATGACCACCTAAACAGTTTTAATAAACTGTTATCTGAGTGTCTCAGCATGGATATCAATGTGGAGGAAGAGGACAAGACATTTATTTTTCTGAACTCTCTTCCAAAGTCTTACGAGGGCATGGTCACTACCCTCACCTACAGTAAAGATATTTTGGACTTGGAGGGGGTCACAACAGTCTTACTCTCAGATGACATCCGAAAGAAGTCGTCCGGCTCAGGCATTGCTGAAAGCTCAGCTTTATTCTCTCGGGATCAGTCTGGTTCAGGCAGAGGAGGCAAGTTCAAGAAAGGTTAAGATAGTTACTGCAACTACTGCAAAAAGAAGGATCATTGAATAAATGATTGTTGGAAGCTTCAGAACAAGGAGAAGAAGAAGATCTCTGATGATGAAAAAGAAACGTCTGTCGCATCACTATGTCTTGAGGATGTCAATGAGGACGTCATCTAGTATTTCTTTTCACTTATCCTTTTTTTTGTTTTTTTGTGTGTTTTCTTCCTGCATTTTCATCTTTTTTATTCTGTTTCTATCTCTTCATTTGTTTACCATCATTTTTCTTATGTTTTTTTTTTCTCAGTCATGCTATCTCTATATTTGTGTTTATATAACTCTTATTTTGAGTTATTTCCTGGTCAAGGACTTCAATGTTGAATGCGTTTTTTTCTCTTTATTATCTAAGCTCTTTCTTTGGTACTTCTCATTTATGAGCTTATAGTGTGTCTAGTCAAATCCGCTTTTGACCAGTTCTCATAGGGGTTTATCTTTCCATGCTGAGGTCAATTTTGTTTACATTCTTTCTTGGTGTGTCTGCATTTACCAACTTCTCTCATGCACGCACATCAATGACTAGAAGTCTTGACAAGTTCAATTTAGCCACGGGAGACCACCGATGGAGGTGAAGCAGTTGACATTTTAGGGATATAAGAAATAAGTTTTTATTTATTTTTGGTGGCTTGAGTATAGCTGAATTTGATTCAGCTTGTATTTTCAGCAATTTATCTCTGTATATTCTAGTACTTTTTTTGTACAAAATTATAAATACCTTGAAACGATGAAAAAAACAAAATGATCGTTTTTATGATCAAATATATCATAAATTATTAGCTGTGAAATGTCCGAAATATTCACTCAAAAGTCAAAACTGAAATTTATAAAGAATTCAGAAAGAATAGAAATCATCAGAACACATTGGAGAACTGATGTGTATAGTGGAGGGTATTTTCGGCAGTATAAAAAAGATGACCGCTTGAGACGTTTTCTTTAACTGGCATTGGCCGTGCGCTGCCGGCCCAAATATTATTCACCGGTCACAAAAATAAGCCTGGGCCAGAATGTGTATACTTTGTGCGCTGCATCTTGCACTCACACTGTTGCCACAACACGAGATCAATAAGAGCTCGCAGACTACTTCTTTGCTTTTGCCACTTGTTTAATAAAATTAGGGATTACAATTTTAAAGTTATTAAACATTTGGGGCAAAAATCTCAAAGTGTAAAGCTTTTAGACTGATTTATTAAAGTTTTCAAATTTTAGACTTGTTGTGGGTAGCCCGGTTTTTCTCCGGTCCGGAGAATCGGACTGGCTTAGCACAGAATTGGACCGAGCGCGCAAACAATCAACAAAAAAAAAACAACAGCAAATGACATTGTTTTTTTAACGTGAAAAATCTTAAAATGGTGAAAAACCATGTGGTCGTCTGTGCTGAGCCAAAATCCATTATTTCGTTAAAGTTTACAAGAGTTAAGATAATTCTTCGGAGGGTGACACACAATATCACTGTTACAAGTGCAGAATACGAAAACATTGGAGAAAAAACTAAGTCCTTGGAGCCTGAGTGAAAGCGTTTCGGCGGTGAAAATCACTACGTCCTCGGAACTTCGATGGAAGCGCTTTGATGGTGAAAATATCTAACTTCTCAGATCCTCGATGGAACCGTTCTGATGATGAAAAATATCTAAGTCTTCGGAGCCTCGGTGGAAGCTCTCATGTTGAGTCGGAGCCTTGATGAGAACGCTTCTTTGGAAAGGGAAAAACTCGCGTTCTTGAAGTCTCGAGATATCTTCGTGTTAGAGAGGGAGCAGAGAGAATTTCGAGCAGAGAAACGATCTATGTCCCACATTCTCGTCGGAAAACCTCAGAGCTCCTTCTAGCCTCTGGAGGTGTCTGTCTTCAAATGAAAGCATGAGGGACTATTTATAGTTTTTCGGAGGGATATGTTGGTAAATACGTCGGGTCAGAAATTGTGCTGGTGAATGGTGTTGCTCCATTTCGGTCACCTGGATCATCAATTTTAGCGAAATAAATAAAGTGTCACAAGGGCAGTCCCGGGCAAGGTGCCCAACTACAACGATTGTTGGTGATGGTCGGAGGCGACGACGGAGGATAACGGCGGAGGCTGTCGGCGCGCTCGCAGGCCGCGCACACGCGCGGAAAGTGCGGGCACGCGCGGGCTGGCCACGCTCGCACGTGGCTTGTCGCGCGCGCGTGCATGGGCTGGTCGCGCGTGCGTACACGGATTGGTCGTGCGTGCGTGCACGGGCTGGCCACGCATGCGCGGGAGCCCTGCCTGCGCACTAGCGCGAGTTGGCAACTGGCGCGCGTGTGTCGCTTTTGCGGGTGCGTGTTTGGCTTTGCCCTCTTCTCCGGTGTTTTCGATCCTTCGGGGGAGCGCGAATTTCTGCGTGCGGCTTGTCCGGTTGGGTTGGTTTACCCAACGTCTACTTGGTTCAAGTCTTTTCGAATTGGCCCAGAAAATTTAGGGGGAACCCCATCAAATGCCCCCAAATTTTCGCGGGTCATGAACCGCAAAGTGACGAATTCGAAAATTTCTAAGCTTGACCGTCTTGCCTTAGGGTTGGTTACTCATGCATCGCCCTTCTCTATTATGTGGTGTTGGCAGCGCATTGCAGGAAATGTCCTCTTGCTTCAGGCGTGCTGCATTGGTGTAGAAGCATGTTGCTTTCCGCGTTCCCTTTTGTATGAACGCACGAGTATGACGTTGCGCTTTAACGTGAACAGTTGCCACCGGGCGCTGGTGCTAGTGGCGGATTCCTAAGTGTGGTTGGTAATTCTGCCCCCTTGTCCCAGTATTGCGGAGAGGCTAGCAGGTTTGTTTCTACTAGAAGATTTGGAAGGACTTTGTGTTCGTTCTCGCGCATAGGCATAAAAAGAGCTTGGTGTCTGTTCTTATCGATAGGTTGGGACAGAGCCTTTTTAGGCGGAAGTCGTTGATGGCATTTGTGCCTCAGGATGTCAAAATGATGCGAGTTTTGTGTTTGCAGAGTACATGGGATCCTAGGGAGTTGGAGTGGAGCGGCGCCAGATGGCTGAGTGGGCCCTGGGATGACGGCTATGAGGGTAGGTCCATCATGATATGATGAGGGTGTTGTTGAGCTTTGTCTTGCACTTGGCAAGGGGCTTTGTGCAATGTGAAGGATGCGGGGGCATTCTGTCCCCTGAACAGGCAATGCCTCAAAAGATAGTGTTGACGACGGGGGAGTACTTGATCGTATCAAAACCATGCGCATGCTTTGTTTCTTTTGTTAGTGTTTTGCCCTTGTTGCTCCGGGCGTGACTTAGCAATGTAACATGCTTTTTGCTTGTGATATACGTCCAGAGGCATCACAAAATTGTTCTCTTGTTTGAGCCTCGGGTGTCCCGTTAGATCGGGAGCGCTTTACCCTTCGTGTCCCCTTCCCTGAACGCGCATTGTTTGACACAGCGTGCCGATTTTGCGATGGCCGCTAGGCGGACGTGCCTGTTGTTGGTGCTTGAAAGTAGTGTGAGGGGATGTTTTCCCCCTTTATTTGGTCATTGCAATATTGTTCATGCTTATATTTATCTTATGCATTATTCTTGTTTTTTATGCTTATCAAAAACTACATCTCTCTCTTTTTAAACACAAACCATTTATGATCAAGTTTGGTCCTTTCGATAATATTAAAGGGGAAGATTATAATGTTCATGAGCTAGTTCTATGCTAGTCATCTTGCACTCACACTGTTGCCACAACACGAGAGCAATAAGAGCTCGCAGACTATTTCTTTGCTTTTGACACTTGTATAATAAAATTAGGGATTAAAATTTTTAAGTTATTAAACATTTGGGGCAAAACTCTCAAAGTGTAAAGCTTTTAGACTGATTTATTAAAGTTTTCAAATTTTAGACTTGTTGTGGGTAGCTCGGTTTTTCTCCGGTCCGGACAATCGGACCGGCTTAGCACAGAATTGGACCGAGCGCGCAAGCAGTCAACAAAAAAACAACAGCAAATGACAATGTTTTTTTAATATGAAAAATCTGAAAAGGGTGGAAAACCATGTGGTCGTCTGTGCCGAGCCAAAATCCACTATTTTGTTAAAGTTTACAAGAGTTGAGATAATTCTTCGGAGGGTGACACGTCACCTCTCTGTTACAAGTGCATAATATGAAAACAATGGAAAAACATAAGTCTATTGAGTCTGAGTGGAAGCGTTACGACGATGAAAATCACTACGTTCTCGGAACATCGATGGAAGCACTCTGATGGTGAAAATATCTAACTTCTCGGATCCTCGATGGAGGCGTTCTGATGGTGAAAAATATCTAAGTTCTCGGAGTCTCGATGGAAGCGCCCATGTTGAGTCAGAGCCTTGATGAGAACGTTTCTTTGGAAAGGGAAAAAGTCGCGTTCTTGAAGTCTCGAGACGTCTTCGTGTTAGAGAGGGAGCAGAGAAAATTTCGAGCAGAGGAACGATCTATGTCTCACATTCTCGTCGGAAAACCTCAGAGCTCTTTCTAACATCTAGAGGTGTCTGTCTTCAAATGAAGGCATGATGGACTATTTATAGTTTTTCGGAGGGATATATTGGTAAATACGTTAGATCGAAAACTGTGCTGGTGAATGGTGTTGCTCCATTTCGGTTACCTGGATCACCAATTTTAGCGAAATTAATAAAGTGTCACACGGGCAGTCCGGGCTAGGTGCCCAACTACGGCGGTGGTTGGTGATGGTCGGAGGCGACGGCGGCGGCGAACGACGGAGGTGGTTGCCGACGCGCTCCAAGTGGGCGTGCTCGTAGGCCGCGCATGCGCGCGCGCAAAGGGCGGGCACGCGCGGGCTGGCCACTCTCGCGCAGGGGTTGCAGCGCACGCGTGCATGGGCTGGTCGCGCATGCGTACACAGATTGACCGCTCATGCGTGCACGGGTTGGCCACACACGAGCGCGCGTGTTGGCAACCCGCGCGCGCGTGTCGCTTTTGCGGGTGCATGTTTGGTTTTGCCCTCTTCTCAGGTGTTTTCGAACCTTCGGTGGGATCGCGAGTTTCTGCGCGCGGCTTGTCCGGTTGGGTTGGTTTACCCAACGTGTACTTGGTCCAAGTCTTTCTGATTTGGCCCAGAAAATTTAAGGGGAATCCCATCAAATGCCCCAAAATTTTTGCGGGTCGTGAACCGCAAAGTGACGAATCCGAAAATTTCTAAGCTCGACCGCCTTGCCTTAGGGCTGGTTGCTCATACATCGCCCTTGTATATTATGTGGTGTTGGTAGCGCGTTGCAGGAAATGTCCTCTTGCTTCAAGCGTGCTGCATTGGTGTAGACGCTTGTTGCTTTTCATGTTCCCTTTTGTATGAACGTGCGAGTATGACGTTGTGCGTTAACGTGAGCAGTTGCCACCAGGTGCTGGTGCTAGTGGCGGATTCCTAGGTGTGAAGGGTAATTTTGCCCCCTTGTCCCGGTATTGCGGAGGGGCCAGTGGGTTCGTTCCTACCAGAAGATTTGGAAGGACTTTGTGTCTGTTCTCGCTCATAGGCATAGCAAGAGCTTGGTGTTTGTTCTTATTGATAGGTTGGGACAAAGCCTTTTTAGGCGGAAGCCATTGATGGCATCTGTGCCTTAGGATGTCAAAATGATGCGAGCTTTTGTGTTTGCAGAGTACATGGGGTCCTAAGGTGTTGGAGTGGAGCGGCGCTGGATGGCTGAGTGGGCCCTGGGATGACGGCTATAAGGGTAGGTCTGTCACGATATGATGAACGTGTTGTTGAGCTCTGCCTTGCACTTGGCAAGGGGCTTTGTGCAATGTGAAGGATGCAGGGGCATTATGTTCCCTGAACAGGCAATGCCTCAAAACATAGTGTTGACGACGGGGGAGTACTTAATCATATCAGAACCATGTGCATGCTTTGTTTCTTCTGTTAGTGTTTTGCCCTTATTGCTGCGGGCGTGACTTAGCCCTATAACATGCTTTCTGCTTGTGATATACCTCCAGAGGCATCACATAATTGTTCTCTTGCTTGAGCCTCGTGTGTTCTGTTAGATCGGGAACGCTTTACCCTTCGCGTCCCCTTCCCTGAATGCGCATGTTTGACACAGCGTGTCGATTTTGTGATGGTCGCTAGGCGGACGTGCCTGTTATTGGTGCTTGAATGTAGCATGAGTGGATGTTTCCCCCTTTATTTGGTCATTGCAATATCTTTCATGCTTATATTTATCTTATGCATTATTCTTGTTTTTTATGCTTATCAAAAACTACATCTCTCTCTTTTTAAACACAAACCATTTATGATCAAGTCTGGTACTTTTGATAATATTAAAGGGGGAGATTATAATGTTCATGAGCTAGTTCTATGGTAGTCATCTAGGGAAGATCACATATATGAGGAGCTACACGGCTATCATGCACATAGGTAGGGGCAGCACACATGCAGGGGGAGTCGTACCACGCGTGCACGATCACACTGATTAGTGTTTCATGAGAATTCCTTGTGCTATTCTGACATAAAATCCCTTCTATTTTATACTGATTGCAGTTGTTTACACTATACGAAACTATTTTTTATTCTGTGTATTTTATAACTCATGAACGAGATTTGCTATTATCAAAAGGGGGAGTTTGTTAGAACATGTGTTAGGCATCTCTCAGCTTTTATAATATCAAAGCCCAAGCTGTATTTGATCATACACTTTTGGGTATATTATGCAGGTTTACATGTGTGAAGATTTTTAGGATTGACGAGTTTTTGCACTGTCGCAGGCAATAGCTACTATCGTTGGCGATAGTCGATCTGGATGTGGACACGTTAGCAATCCGTAGACCGGTGGAACGTGCTGCTTGTTAGAAAAGGAAGCGCTAAATTAGGATATAGCCTGGCGATAGCAACTATCTCCCAGCAATAACAACCGTAAATTTGGAAAGACTCTCCTTTCCTTTCCGGCACGGGATAGTTGGCGGCGACAGTACAAAAATTGGATATTGTCATGCGATAGCCACTATTGCCCAGCGATAGCACTAAAATCAATATAAGTACGATTTTTTTCTCCGGGTGACATGTACTATAACTCTAGAACATCCAGAGGAGGTCTTGTCATCCTGTTGCGAATAACCTTTGTTCGTTCGCGCTCAGGAAAACTAGGATTCATCTATGTGGAGGTAGTGAAGAACGTTGTTCATTTGCGCCCCAGGAGAACTAGGATTCGTCTAGGTGGAGGTGACGAAGAACCTTTATTTGTTCGCGCCTCAAGAGAATCGGAGTTTGTGCAAGTGGGGGTGGAAAAGAACCTTTATTTGTTCATGCCTCAGAAGGACTGGGGCCCATCCAGGTGAATGTGCAGACGGACCTTTGTCCATCTTGCTTGGGAGGTGCAGAAAGACTTTAGTCTATCTTGCCTGGGAGGTGTAAAAGGACTTTCGTCTATCTTGTCTAGGAGTTGTAAAAAAACTTTCTTATATCTTGCTTGAGAGGTGCAAAAAGACTTTCGTCTATCTCGCATGGGAGGTGCAGAAAGGCTTTCGACGATATCTCCTGTGAGGTGTAGAAATACTTCTGTCTATCTCGCCTTGGAGGTGCAGAAAGATTTTCATCCATCTTTTATGGGAAATGCAGAAATACTTTCGTCTATCTCGCCTGAGAGATGCAGAAGGGTTTTCGTCGATCTCTCCTGAGAGGTTCTGATGGGCTTTCATTAATCTCTCCTGAAAGGTGTCGAAGGGCTTTCGCCGATCTCGCCTGGGATGTGCAGAGGGCCTTTCGCCGATCTCGCCTGAGAGGTGCAGAAGGGTTTTCAACGATATCACTTGAGAGGTGCAGAAGGGATCGCCAATCTCGCTTGAGAGGTGTAGATGAGCTTTCACCGATTTCTCTTGAGAGGTGTAGAAGGGGTTTCACTGATATCGCTTGGGAGGTGTAGAATGGCTTTAGTCGATCTCACCTAGGAGGTGTAGAAGGGATTTCGCGGATCTCATTTGAGAGATGTAAAGGGATTTCACCGATCTTGCGTTTGGGGGATCCGTCTGACAAGATGTCCTGCGACGCGGGGGCAAAAATGCCCTTGTAGCGTGAGAGTGAGACGCCGTGCAATGCGGGTGCGAGAAACCCTGCTACGTAGGAGCGAGATACCCTACAATGCGGGGTGAGATGCCCTGCAACAAGGAAGCGAGATGCCCTACAATGCGGGGATAAGATGCCCTGCAGTGTGGAAGCGAGATGCTCTACAATGCGAGGGCGATATATCTTGCATTGTGGGAGCAAGATGCCCTACAACACAGGGGCGACATGCACTGTAGCTTATGAGCGTGATGCTTTCTTCAAAAACGAGACACATTTCTTGTTACCTGGGGTTGACGTTTAAGCTAGTGATATTCACCTCAGAATCTTTATTTGGGGAGACCAATATGGTTACAATGATAGAGAAAAAGAGGGACACATAACTGCACGCAAGTTCCATCTCGTAGCTCGTTATGTCAAAGAAAAAAACTGGAAGCTAAGACGCGGGCTCTACACGCGGTATTAGGGGGAGGGACATCTGCTCGTGGTTTTCATCTCATCTACGTCAGGTTACTGTGCAACCCTTAGCTGGATTGTTTCTCTGCAGTACGGACTTGTTTGGGGAAGAGTCCTGCATAAATCTTTAGAGAAGACCTTGTCAGATGACGTATTCAATCTTTTACTTCAACCGGTTCTAGCCCCATGTCCTGTGGTCGTATCTGCGATAGAGGTTGCAATATTATGATTGGTTCCCTTTGTTTATCACAAGCGGCTCGGGCCTGCGAATCTCATTGTTGTCTTAGATGGCAAGGAGCATGTCAGTTCGAGTACTGCTCAAGGGAGTGTAGTCTTGATGCAGATGAGTTCCTTGGTCTTGACGGAGATTCTCACGACGCTCGTCTCTTCCCCTGAGATATCGTAGTGACTTCGAAGTCCTTTTCCTTTTCAAGCTTCCTTCGAATTATTGTCGAAGTGTTTCGATTGCCCCGTCTATCACGATTTGAGCCTTGACTTGACAAATGAGATCAAGGTAGCTGAGCAACGTTTCACGCATTATCATGTAGTAAAATTTTCCTGGTTGGAGTCCCTCGAGAAAAATAATGCATTGGATATGTCGTGCCTCAGTAGTGAAGCAGTAAAGAAAATCCTTACGCGACTCCCCCTCGAACTGTCGAATCCTCGAGAGGCATGATGGGTCGTGAACAATTCATTGGTTGAAGGTAAACTGATCCGTAAAAAGTTGAGTTAGTTCTGCAAATTTCTTGATTCCCCTCTTTCAGGGAGTGAAACTTGGCGTGAGCCTCTCCTCTTAGAGTTTTCGGAAACACTAAGCATAATAGCGAGTTAGGGGCATTGTACATGCGCATGATGGTTGTAAAGTGTCTGATATGCTCCAGAGAATCTCTTGTCCCATCAAACGTCTCGAAGTTGCGGAGCTCGATCCTGAGCGGAACAGGATATGATAGGACCGATGGAGATAGCGAAGAGAAGAGGTGGACGGGGCGTTGCATGTTTGCGCTTTAGTGTCCCCCGTGTCCATATTCCTCCTCGATCATACATCTCACTTGCTTGCGAGTGAGTCTTCTATCGATTAAGGAGACAGTTACCTTCATCGCATGAAATTTTCCTTGTGCGTGCTTAGGAAGCCCATCAGGTATTGCGAGATGTGTGGGGTGGTAAGCGCCAGACGATTCGTATGTGATGAGATCCTTAGAGCGGGCAACGTCATCAGGCAATTATTTGACTTGGGACAAGTGATGGTTGACCTCCCGGAGTGATATTCGTGATGGGAACGTGATGACCCCTTAAGTTTCATAGCAGGGTTAGCACTTTTGCGTAGCGCTCCCTTATCAAGCGTCTGCATTATTCCCCCGATGCTTGGAATGTGATGATAGTGGATCTTCCCTGAAGCGCGGGCGTTACTTGTAGGCGAGTTGATGGGGATGAATTGGCGCGCTCCTCCAGTGGTGCATCTGACAGTTTGTGTGCTTCTCTTTGTCATTGTTGTTGATCGAGTGTGCTTGTGTGTAATGCAAACATTGTTTTGTAGTGTTATTGTAGAGTTTGTGAACACTTTCTAACAAATGGTGCCAAACTGTTGTGGGACACCTGGTTTTTTCCCTGGTCCGGAGAATCGGACCGCCTTAGCTTGACCGACCACGCAAATAGTCAATGAAAACTGCAATAAATGACAATAGGTTTTTTATATATGGAAAACCCGGAAAGGGTGAAAAACCACGTGGTCGGATCTGTGTCGGGCCAAAATCCATTATTTCATTAGAGTTTACAAGAGTTGAGATAATTCCTCGGAGGGTGACATACCATCTCTCGGTCACAAGTGCAAAATATGAAAACAATGGAGAAAAAACCAAGTCCTTGGAGCCTGAGTGAAATCGTTCAAGTGGTGAAAATCTCTAAGTACTCGGAGCCTGGGCGGAAGCGCTGCAGTGGTGAAAATATTTAATGTTAGTGTATATTTGGACGAATAACGGGTTCAGAGGCTTAACGGGTTAGTTCGGGTACACGGTTAACCCATACCCGTAGTAACTCCTAAGGGTTTGCCTATTTATACCCACCTAGGGGCAACGGGTAGGGGATTCCACTTTGATCACCACTCGGATGCTTCGATCGACTTATCATTCTCAAGCAATAACTGCCCCTGTCGCTCGATTTTTCTGAACCATCCCGTAACCGCTCCATTCGCGATTACAGAAAACCGCTCCTGTACTCCTGTTTCGCAGGCCGCCGCTCCCGATTTCGGTAGATCGGGAAGGATAGAAGCTTTCCCCGCCCATTCCTGTGCGAATCTACAGCCTCCGCCGCTTGAAACGATCGAGAGAAGAAGCCCATCGCGCTCCTGTTCTTCTTCCAGTCCCGGCACAGGGATTCGCGGTCCTGTTTTTTTTTGCCGCTTCCTACGATCGGGATCAGAACAAAAAAAAAAACAGGGAACCAAAAATTTTCCCTATTTTTTCGCGCAGTTCTCCAGTTTTCGCCGGCTGATCGATTTTTTGGCCGGCGACTGCATCATGAAGGAAGAAGGACGGGTCGTCGCTTGATAGAGGAGTCGTTGTCGCTGCCTTCGCCGAGGCTCGGGAGGACAGAACGTGAAAACGAGAGAAACAAAACACGCCATCAGACGGAGACGAGGAGGAATATTGCTTGGTTTGGTGATTGACTCGGCGGGAACGCCGATCCAGATCGATAATAAAAGGGAGTTAAGAAGGAACTTTGATCGGGAAGGAGCAGAACATAGGAGCCGGTGCTTAGTCTCATGCAGTCAAGAAGGAGTTTTGTCTCTGATTTATAGGAAGGAGGCCTATCCAGAATTATTCACAGGAGAACTGGATCTACCTTTGTCTCTAGTTTTTCTCTTTCCTGGGAGAAGTCAGAGCTTAGAATCAGAGTTTCTTCTCCGTCTTCTACAGTCCACGACCTAAGCAGACATTCTTCATAAGCTTGGACCTAGAAAAAGGGAAGCCAAAAACGATGATGAAGGGTAACAATTTTTCCTCTCCTATTCCTATGATAAAGTTGGAGAAATTCACTACGACCGAGTTCAATGATTGGAAGCTGAATACCCAGTTCAGAATGAAGTACCTGAATGTGTTCTACACAGTTCAGTCTAATCGTGCTGACGTTATGGGGACTGACGATGAGGCACAATGGATTGTTGATGAAGACTTCTGCCGCGACTACCTGCTAAACTGCTTATCCTCCAGCATGGCGAAGACGTACATCAAAATGAAGACCGCCAAGGAAATCTGGGAGGCACTGGAGGAGCACTTCAGGCAAGAGGAGGATTTGTTCAAGGCGCACCTGGTGGACAAATTCCATTCCTTCATATTCGACGAGGAGAAGGTCATTCTCCCTCAGGTATCGGATTTTGATGCATTAGTCGATTCTTTACATAGTGAGAATATTTCCCTGCCAGACAACTTTGTTGCTGGCACGATTACTTTTAAACTACCCTATACGTAGTACAACTTTAAAACTGAAATGTACGCAAAAAGAGGCAGGTCGCTCTTAATGACCTCAAGCGATTTATTCGTATTGAGGATGAAAATAGGACTCGACATGCTTTTAAAACTATTAGCAAGCAGAAGGCTGCGGCTAACATGCTTCTTAGTTCTAAACGCGTGTCGAACCCTAAGAGGACCAGACCCTCCCATGGTAGCTCCCAAGTTGCAGGCCCTAACAAACACAATAAAAAGTTCAAGGGCAAGTGTTTTAACTGCAACAAGTGGGGACACATCGCATCTGATTGCAGGCTCCCTAAAAGGGAAAGAACCAAAGCACCACAGGATGACAACCAAGCCAATATGGTTAGGCAAGCTGAGCCTTCCGACTTTGTTGTAATGGTCAGAAACTCTAAGGCAGCACAGAATGGTACTTGGATTGGGGGCGACGTGTCATATTTGCAACAATTCTGCTCTTATGATAGGACTCACTACTGTAAAAGAGTCAGTGACGGTGGCCAATGGCGAGACAACTGATGTGTTGAAAGTGGGGAACGCAATCTTGCTGTTATCCTCAGGTAAGTCTTTAATTTTAAAGAACGTCAAATTTATTCTTTCATTAGCTGCTAACTTAGTGTCTATTAATCTAATTATGTGATATTGGTATGTCATTTACTTTTTGTAACGGTAGAGTAACACTGTCAGTTAACTCACACTATTTTGGATGTGCATACGTCCAAAATAGGATGTACCGACTAAGTCTAGCAAATGAATTAGTTCAACAAGTTCAAACAAACATAGTTAGACCTAAGACTCTACATGAGAGACTAGGACACAGTGAACTATAGAAAAATGTTCCAAATAGCTAGAACTCACCAGATCACATTAGAGACTAAGTCACAGCCTGCGAAATGTCACGTGTGTGCGCAGACTAAGATCACTAGAAAATCTTTTAGTACGGTTTACTAGGAGCACACCACCCTAGAGCTTATACATTCCGATATATGTGACTTTAAAAGTTTATCACAAGAGGAGGAGGGAGTAGTATATGATCACATTTATAGATGACTGTTCTAGGTTCTGTTACATCTATCTTCTTAAAACTAAAGATGAAGCATTTAAAAAGTTTTGTCTTTTCAAAACCAGGGTAGAAAACCAACTAGATATGAGAATAAAGAGGTTAGAAGTGATAGAGGAGGAGAATACATGTACAGTGAGTTCTGGGGTTTCCTTGCCTCTCAAGGGATCGTAGCAGAAACCACTGCCTCCCTACTCACATCACCCAATCGAATGGTATAGCCGAGCGAAAAAATAAACATTAATAGAGATGTTGAATTCTATGTTGCTCACTACTGGTATGTCTACTGCCTATTGGGGAGAATCAGTTTTAACTGTAAACAATATTCTGAACAAAGTCCATCATGCTAAGTTAGACGTCACACCCTACGAGCTTTGGTTTAAGAGACCCCCCCGACATTAACTAAACTTAAGACCTGGGGCTGTATAGCCTATGTCAGGATCTCTGACCCTAGATGGTCTAACCTTGGACCTTGACCAACACGTGTGTCTACTAAGGTTGTGCTGAAGATAGTGCTACAGATAGATCTATAGACCTGTCTAATAAATAATTATTGAATCTAGGGATGCTGGTGTTCTTTGAGGATAAATTCTTAAGGATAAGAATCTGACAATCTCAGGTATGCAAGCAACTATTACTGAGGAAGAACCTGAATCAGTACCGAGTACCTCATATTCAGTCCCGGTAGATAATAATGTCCTAGAGTCTAGACGGACTTCATAAGAGAGCGAACTCCCAGAACCTTTGGTAGTGACTTTTGTCACTTACCACGTTGAGGCCGATCCATCCACATATAAGGACGTGATGAGATCAAGGGATTCCCTGCTCTGGAAAGAGGTCATTGATGAAGAGATGAAACTCTTTGCTTCAGAACAACACATGGACGTTGGTTGATAAGCCAAAAGGGGCTAAAATTATAGGGTGTAAGTGGGTTCTGAAAAAGAAGCTGCTCAATTCTGATGTAGTGTAGCTAAGTATAAAAGCATGTCTGGTGGCTAAAGGTTTCACACAAGTTAGTGGGGTGGATTATTTTGATGTATATTCACAGTGTATCACTTAGTCAACCATTAGATACTCCTTGCTATTGCGTCTATTGAGAACTTTATTGTTCATCAAATGGATGTTAAGACTGCATTTTTGAACGAATATCTGACCGAAGAGATATACATGAGCCAACCTGAAGATTTCATCATAGACGCTCACGAAAGTGAGATCTTTAAGTTAATCAAGTCGATATACAGACTAAAACAAGCATCAAAATTATGGCATGAGAAGTTTGACTATAGTGTAAGGAACATGGGATTCATGTCGAGTCTCTCGGGATAAATGTCTTTACATACGTCATAGATCGAACACAGTCGCTATAATATGCTTATACGTGGATGATATGCTGATTCTTGGTTCTGATCAATCCGTAGTGGATGAAGTTAAGTCAAAACTAATGTAGGAGTTTAACATTAAAGACCTAGGTGTAGATGAGACTATACTAGACATGCAAGTGAGCTTTGGGAAATAGCATTTCTCTAAGTCAAAGCCACTATATAAAGTCCATGTTGGATACGTGGGGATACAGTGAACGTTAGAGCAATGGAGACACCTTACTATTACAATAATCGTTTTAGAAGCTCAATGATGGAGCTGCGATTAGACAGTTAGAATTATGCTAAAACTGATTGGTAGTCTCATGTATGTTTATGGTCTGCACAAGACCTGACATAGCCTTTACGGTCGGCATGTTAAGCAGATTCACTAGTAATCCTAGTCAAGAAACATTGGGATGCCCTCGATAGGCTGATGCGATACCTAAAGCACACCCTAAAGTATGTTTTATGCTACATGGTCATCCTACAGTTTGGAAGGATATTCTGATGCGTTATGGTGCTCAGAATTAAACGACAACAAATCCACTAGTTGATTTATATTCATACTAGGAGGAGCAGCTGTAGCCTGGAAGTCCAAGAGACAATTTATGTATTGCATTGTCTTCTATGAAATCTGAACTCTATGCTCTAGCTTCAACAGAAGAAGAAGTAGAGTGGATAAGAGATTTGGTGATGGACATTTCACTGTTGAGCCTGGAGTTGAGTTTTGTTGCAGTTTATTGCGACAATCAGGCTGCTAAAAACGATTGCTACGAACACTTTGTTCAATAGCAAAAGAAGGCAGCTACGGATTGAAACAACCTGGTTGACCTCGCTTACGAGTCATGAGATTGTGAACCTCGTTGATGTGAGGACAAAATATAATGTTGCAGACTCCTTGACAAAGGCTTAAATAAAGTTCTCATAATTAAAACATCGGGGGAGATGAGATTAAAGTTCATATAAATATAAACTTCCTCCTATGTTTTATGTTTTCATAGTAAGAACCTATAGTCGCAACATTCAAGCGTCTAATAACAGACTGAAAACATCAAATAATTTTTTGATAAAAGCCCAAGATGGTTAGATGCTAGTCATTTCACACTTGATGACTAACATCTTTCTCGTTGTAAGCTTATTTGAGAATTATTCATCTAGGAATAGAAAGTCGTTGTATGAGTTAATCTAACATTAGTGATCATAACACATTTATTCCAATTTGATAATATTGCAATGACGGTATGGCTAAATCATATGATGAGGTACATAGTGGTCACTAATGCGTAAGATAACAACGTTTGATTTATTAAAATCAAAATTTGACTGGTCCTAGCTAGACTGGATAGAGATGCTGACAGTATTACTTCACTACTACTACAAGTGTTAAGCTCATTTATGTAGAACTAGTTTTCTTTGATACGTCACTGCATATGTTTATGAATTCATAGAGTCTGACTCATGAAATTCCTTGCAGGAACTGGAAGATGGAGGGGAGAGAAAGTGGATTTTGACATAGATGATGATGGTCTACTGCTCTGAGTAGAATTGTTACACGTTTATCTGCAGTCATTTTTTTGTTTTCCAGACTTAGTTATTAGTGAGTAGCACTTTTTTTTCTTTGGATATATTATGTTATTGTTTTCAAACTCAAGTTTATGTTTTTCTTTAAAAATATGCTAACTCTTATGGAATGTGTAAGTCAGAAACTTATTTTGATATTCTCTACTTTCTGCACTCTGAAACGTACACGTTATTTGTCATAAATATAAGAGGAGATTGTTAGTGTATATTTGGACGAATAACGGGTTCGGAGGCTTAACGGGTTAGTTCGGGTACACGGTTAACTCATACTCATAGTAACTCCTAAGTGTTTGCCTATTTATACCCACCTAGGGGTAACTGGTAGGGGATTCCACTTTGATCACCAATTGGATGCTTCGAGCGACTTATCATTTAGGTCCTCGGAGCTTCAATGGAAGTGCTTCTGTTGAGCCGGAGCCTTGATGAGAGCGCTCCTTTGGAGAAGGAAAAAATCAGGTTCTTGAAGTCTCGAGGCGTCTTTGTGCTAGAGATCGAGCGGAGGGAATTTCGAGCAGAGGAACGTCTAAGTCTCGCGTTCTTGTCGGAAAATCTCAGAGCACTTTTTAGCCTATGAAGTAGCATGCCTTCAAATGAAGGTCTGGTGATCTATTTATATTTTTCCGGAGGGATATGCTGATAATTGCGCCTGGGCGGAATTGTGCTGTCGAATGACGTTGTTCCATTTCGGTCACCGGATCACCAATTTTAGCGGAATGACGAGTGCCTCCAGGATCAGAATTTGTGCTGTCGAATGACGTTGCTCCATTTCGGTCACCCGGATCACCAATTTTAGCGGAATGACGAGTGCCTCCACGATGGTCCGAGCAGTCCGTGCAAGATGCTCGACGGAGCCGGCAACGGCCGGGAGGCGGCTCCCGCGCGTTGCACGCATGCACTGTGTGGGTGCGCGCAGGGTTGTAGCCAAGATGAAGTCAAACCTAACATTTGAATTTAAAATATGTTGTAATTTGGAGTAAAAAAAACAGTTTTGTCTTGAATTTACCTATGCTGCAAAATTAAGAAAAAAAGGGCAAAATTTTCACAAAATTTTATCTTAGCCCATTTTAGGCACTAGCACTTTGATTGAATTGAAAGTAGTCCATTTTTCAAACCGCCACTAACATTTTTCCACGGGCATGCATGAAGATAGCCCATCTATGGAGACCCCACTCCTATTTGCGTGGCCGGCCCCAAGACTCTCCTTCAAGATGAGATACCACGATTGGCCAGACATTGTCAAATTCAAGAGCATGATCATTTTGACTAATCCACGTCTTCTTCTACCAAACAAGCACGCTAGCGGGCAAAGAAAACCCGGATAAATGTGACCCGGTTGCAGTCCTTGAAAGCGCATGCGCTGCAGCCATTTATAGCCATGCGGCCCTTGCCCATGGGGCACAACCATCAATCCGAAATTCCCAAATATTCATTTTTTGCTTGCATGAGTTGAAGATCATCGGGGCATAGTCCATGTTTCTGCATTTAATGCGCATTCTCCGCAGCTGATTGTAGTCAAGATTTATGCTCTGTTTGAAAAATCGGTAACACTTTAAATGAGAGCGGTTTAAAAAGATGATTTAAAGCTGTATTTTTAAAATTCAGATTATGTTTAAATTAAATCTGATGGGAAAGTATTAAATTATTAATTATCATTTCATATTATTAATTATTATTTTAAATAACTTTTATATTTAAGTTATTAAATTTATCATTAATTTAATACTTTTATTGCATGTTCTCCATAAAAATATCACCCAATTGCAGACTCGGAAATTTCATTTGTGTTGACAGACTTAAAAATTACAAAAATAAATAAATCAAAAAATATGAAACAAGTATATTAATAATGACAAACATATACAAAAGTTGCACATACATCAACTCTAATCGGATAGGGGAAGAATAAGAAGTCCGAGATCGCAATCGAAAATCACAAAAATCAATCTCCATTGAGGAGTAAGACCTAATCAGTGTCACTTGTTCCGCTATCCACAATGTTCAGACTTTGAGAATAATGTGAACATGGTGCCCAAGATTTAAACTATGATCAATACTATTATTTTTTAAAATTTTAATGAGGTATTAGTCATGGTTTAAGCCGTGGCCTATTAGCCACGGTTTTAAACCGTGAGTAAAACTATTAATTTTTTTAAATTGAGTTGTGGGCAACCGTCCAAACTCGCCACAAAGTGGGTGCGCCCCAAGCACCACGTCGGTGGTCTTTGGCTGGAGCTCCCGTGGCCAGAGTCAAGACGGCTGATTTCTCCCCTTTCAACAAGTCGGTTTTTTTTCCACGCTGCTTGCCACACCTCGGCACCAGTTCAAACTTATCGGGCCGGAGTGAAATCGGGCTGTCAAACCCAGCCTTATTCAAAAAGCATGAATAGCTCAAGGAAATGATGCCGAAAGGAGGGAATTATTTTTTCCTAATGGACTAAGGAAATGTGTTTCGTATTTTTTCGTATGCTCAAGGGAGTGACTTGACTCTATTATAAATGAAAGGAAGAACTCTATACAAGTGCTCAATGGGAGTGACTTAAAAGAAGATTTATAATATAATAAATGATTATTTGTGCGCGAAGGCGGCAAAAAGCTCCGACGTGCGGCGGTGTTAGTCGCATCAGTGCCAAAAGAACAAGATCGAGTAAAAAATTAATTTTATCAACGAGTAACCAACGGCACACAAAGTGCAAAATGAAATAGTGACTTGGTCAACGTGCTGTTTAATGGATTAATTTTTACCACTAATATTTTTAAAATTAATTATATGTTCAAATGACTTGTTTTTTAGTAATTGGTTGCAAATAATAAGTCCATAGTATGATATGTACATAGCCATTTTGGGTTGTACATATCCGTTGGTTGTCCATAGCCAATTTAGGTGTGTCCATAACACCGCTCTTATTTAATATCTTGGTTTAGATGACTACTATTTATAATATGATTTAATTTGTTTTAAGTGACCCTCTTCCCAAAAGTAAAATCAAAACGACAACTGCAAGTTAGGGGCGTTTTGGTAAAGTGCATTCTCGAAATATAGTTTTTTGTAAAATGCATCTCGAAAGTTTAAAATTGACAAAATGTGTCCTCTAAAATAATTTTTTTGGCAATGTTCACCCAAAAATATATATTTTGGTCATTTTAATTTTTGCCTATTGAGAGTGCACTTTATCAAAAAAAATAATTTTTAAAGATGTATTTTGCCATATTTCAAAGTTGCACTTTGACAATTACCCCAAATTAGGCTAATTTTTTATTAGGATTCTCTCCCCCTATCTCTCTCTCTCTGCCAACCCACATTCTCTCTCTCTCTCTCTCTCTCTCCCTCTCCCGTGTATCGATCTCTCTAACGTCTCATTCGACTGAACACTCGCTCTCTCTCTCTGGAGGCCATTATTAATGCGAGTCCAAGCCAGTATCTTTTTCAATTCCTCCCTGCCGTGAAAGCCTCTCTTTTTTGCCTCTTCGATTTCTTGCTTCTGGAGCGAAGTGGAAATTGAGGGCAGGATGAGTAAGTTTGAAGGTCAAGCGAGCCCTCCGCCGCCGCCCATCGCGAGTCCGTCGCCGCCGCCGCAGAAGCCGGCTAGAAAGATCCCGGTGGTCTATTATCTCTGCCGGAATCGCCATCTCGAACACCCTCACTTTATTGAAGTTCCCCTCTCCTCTCCCGAAGGCCTTCATCTTAAAGGTAAAAAAGGTGTTTTTTTAAAAAGCGAAAGACCTTTTTCTGCCATTTGTTAAACTAACAATTCCTCCTTTTTTTTCAATGGCAGATGTGCTGGGTCGGCTCAATGTGCTGAGAGGGAAGGGAATGCCGGCAATGTACGCCTGGTCTTGCAAGAGGTATCAGAAATAATACATCACCGCCGCGCTTGGAAATTTCTTCTTCCCCTCGTTGTCGTCTTGAAACTGATGATTTGAATGGATTTTTAGGAGTTATAAGAATGGATTTGTGTGGCATGATCTGTCCGAGGACGATTTCATCCTTCCTACCAACGGGAATGAGTTTGTGCTCAAGGGCTCTGAACTCTTGGGCCAATCCCCTTCTGGTATTTCCTTTAATTTCCCCTGTTTTTGTTTGAAATTTTGAACAAAATAAGCGCATTTGTTGAATCTGGGAGCTGTGATTTTAGATAAGGTGCCTCACAATGGAGCCCATGGGGCTCTGCAAAGTTCAAAATTTCCTCAAACAGAGACGCCCGCCTCTTCGAGAACCAATGTGACTTCGTGCTCATCCTCCTCTACTGCTTTCAAGGGCTCAAAGACTCCATCACCACCATCCCCTTCGCCAACTCCTCTGCCGAGTTCTCCGAGCAATATCTCACCCAAGGCGGAATCTCCAAACTCAGCCGAGTATAGAGTATGTAACCCAAGAACTGCTACTGATGCTTCAACTCAAACTGATGATGTGCAGAGAAGAACTCACGGGGGTAGGAAAAACACATGCATTCGAGGAGTTTCTACTGGAGATGGCTCCATGGATTTTGAAGTTAAGCAATTTCAATCAAATATGGGTTCAGGGACTAAGGAAGGCTTGGAATTGGGTAGGGATGGGATCTCCCCACCGCCAACTTCATCGAGCGATTCTTCCTCTGGTCGAAAGATGGAGACATTGGAGTCTTTGATTAGAGCGGATGCAAATAAGATAAACAGTTTTAGGATACTGGAAGAAGAAGAAGAAGTTTTTGTGCCGGCGGGGCTGAGGTTGAAGGCAACTAATGTGCTGATGCAGCTCATCACATGCGGTTCAATTTCTGTGAAAGAACACCAAAGATTTGGTCTTGTTCCAACCAGCAAGACGAAGTTCTCGCACATGAAATTTCCGTCACCGATGTTTTCTAGCAGTAAGGTACTTGCGGAGCTCGACTACTTGTCGGAGAATCCGAGGTTTATCGGGTTGAGAATGGAAGATAAGGAGTACTTCAGTGGTAGCTTGCTTGAAACAAAGAAGCTTAATGAAGACGCAAGAGAAGGCTTTCCTACTTTCAAAAGGTCCTCCTCGTTCAATGCCGACAGGTAATTCTGCCAAAACAAGGTAGAAGGTTTTACATAACTTGAACTAATTTGGCTTTTCTAGATTGGTTTTGTTGTTTAGGACCGAAAATGGAAGAACAATTTCCATGTAAATTATAATGTTTCCTCTCACATCAGCCATTAAATCATTAATTGATAGGATCATAGGAATATGGAAGAACAATTTCTATGTAAATTATAATGTTTCCTCTCACATACCCATCAAATCATTAATTGATAGGGGGTAGGTTGTTTATAACATTTTCACACTGCTAGAAGATGTGATACGGCAGGGCAATCACAACAAATAAGAGCATTTTCAGACACAATTTGTGTGGTTGGATCAAGAACTATTGTCATCCATGAAATGTAGAGAGATATTAGTGTTTGACGAAAAGATAGACAAGGAGAGTATTAATGTTGCTGAATCATAAAACCACACTGGACCTGCCATGGTTTATGATGAACAAAATTGCCATGATCTTGCCTCAGATTGATGCATCAAAATGAACTTAGTGTTGGACTAGAGAGCACGCAAGTCCGATCAGAGCACCTGCAAATTAGATCGAACAAGTACTTGCACGGCCGTTTAGCGATATGCCGACAATAAAAGTGACACAAAGATTTAATGTGGAAACCCAATATGGTGAAAATCACGGGACGATCAGAGTTTAACCCGAAAAGTCGCCACTAAAAATGTATGAAAATAATAGACAATTATAAGATTTTCTATTCTCGAACCACACATGATCTTCACTAACTTCGCACTACACAATATTATACAATAAACAATAGTAGAAAAATTGCAAGTTACCGACAGTGCCGGAGAAAACGGATTACACAAATCCTTTTCAAATCTTGTCCAAATCTACTTCAAATCCAATCCGTATAAGCGAAGTATTTTTCATCTACGTCGTAGAACGTCACCTGAAAGCTCTCACAAAGTAAGGCGATTGCCACAAAAATGAAAACTTCAAATGTTTGAGCTTTAAGAGAAGTGGATGTCTTACCCCTTCCCCTTCATCCCTATTTATGACCAAAATCAAGGAGGTAGATTGATAGATGCCGCATGGATGAAGCTTCCCTCGGTGAAAAAACATATGTCATGAAACTTCCCTCGGTCAAAAGCACATGTCATGAAGTTTCGTTGGCCACTTTCCTAAAAACTTTCTTCAAGAGCGCATGTTGGTTTAAAGGTCAATGACGGCTACTACTTTTAACACTAGTTATGAAATACATGTTGATTTCATGGTCAAAAGTGTCTAGCCTATTTTATACTTATGAGAAAATTATCTAAACAAATCTCCCCCATTTCGAGTAAGTGAAAAAACATGTTATTCTGACAATCTTCCCTCAAATCTCTAGTTTGCCTCCCGCCAGGTCCTCCATCCACATTCAGTCAGCTACATCAAATTCGAGTTAGAAAGACTCAAATCCAACAGTTTTCTTCATAAAGTATAGGAACTGCACCCAACAACTTATTCTCTTTGTACTTTTATGTAGAGGGAACCATCATGTTGGCGATCCTCATGCAATGTTCAAACTTTCCCTCGACATGGTCTTCATAAGCATATCTGCTCCATTGTCATTCTTGTGCACTTTCTGTAAATCCAGCTCTCCCTACTCTAGAATATTGCAATCCATCGCGTGTCAAATGCTTGGATCTCCAGTGGAATATGAATTCTTCCCCAAATGAATCTCACTGTCTGTCGCATAGGAGTGTGTAGCGCTCCTGAGTAACACTGAGCTCTTTGATGTAACGCTTCATCTAAATAAACTCTTTCTCTGTTTCAATAATTGCAATAAACTCTATCTCCGCAGTATAAGTGCCCCGCACTTTTGCAGTCTATACTGCGACGACACAACTCTCCCTACAAACAAGATCAGGTACCCAGAAGTCGATCTTTTGGAGTCAAAATCTCCAGTCCTATCAATATTAGTATAACCAGTAGCTCTGGCTTACTATCTCCGAACTTTAACTTTAAGTCTGACGTCCCATGTAGGTAACTTAGAATCCATTTCACAGCGCTCCAATATTTTCTTCCGAATTGGAGAGAAACCTACTAACAGTGCCAACGACATGTGTTATATCTGGGCATGTGCACACCATATCGTAGATGAGACTAAATAATAAGGACCTTCTGCACACTCTTTCTTTTCATTAGTCTAAGATGCAACCGGCGTTTCTATTCTCGAATCTCCGTAGCACAGGATCTTCACTGAATATAACTTCGCACTTACACAATATTGACAATACGAGCACAACTATCAGCAAACAGATAGATAAAATCCTTTGGAGCATACTGCTTCAAAATTGCAATTTTCTTGAATTCAATCTCCCCCATAAAAGCATCAAATTTCTTGTATCACTGTCGCGGGGCCTGCTTTAGGTCATACAAGCTCTTCTTCGGACATACCTGACATTCCTTTCCTTTGAAATCCTTCAGGTTGCTCCATATACAATCAAGATCACAATGCAGAAAAGCGGTCTTGACCATCTACTCGATCTCCAGGTCTAGCCTCGGAACAAGGCTAAGAACAGCCCAAATGGACGACATTTTCCATGAGAGAAGATCTAATCAAAATCAACTATTTATTTCTGACTAAAACCCTTCACCACTTATCTGTCTTTGTATCTAAGTGGTGTTGAAGGGTCTCCTTGTTTAACTCTAAAAATCCAATGATTCTTATTCTTCTCCTTAGGCAATTTCACTAAATCGTTATCATAGAATCTCCTCCTGCGTCACCTGAAACTCGGGCTCTCACAACAGTAAGTGGAGTATATGATTGTCTAACTCACAAAACGAGCTCTGCTGGTGCTGTAGGCACATCATCAGTGACGTCCTCTATATTCTCTCAATCAATAACATCCTCATGATTTGGAAGTGGCTCTGTGTCTTGTATTCATTTTACGATTTCCTTTGTTTTGTCACCTCCAATTATAGGAGACTCTGCATTAGTACGAGAGTTTGCCTTCTCAGTTCTTTCAAGATCAATCATATTCTGATCCTCACTGGCACGACTGCGTCCAAGTTTTTTCTCAATCTGATCAAAGAACTTGTAGTACTCGTCGCTACGTCCATATTCCAGAAATATGCACCAAAACTTCAAGGCACAAAGGCTCTACAACCAAATACTAAATGTGAGGTCTTTCCTGTACCAGATGACTGTAATGCATGGATGAAGTCTTCCCAAAATATATCGGCTTTAACTCAATGCTCCTCATCTTCTCCATTAACATAGCTACGTCATGAAGTCTTTTCATGTCTGATCTCTTGCTCCGTACAGTACTCATCAAAAAGATAAATAACTCTCCCCATTGTCGGACTTGATACATTTTATGATTATTTTTCACTTCAGTGTGGAATGAAGTTTCTTTGTTGGACCATTTTCTCTTCATCCTAAAACGTTCACTTTCTTCATCTGTGTGTATGAGCTCCAACGGCGAATCTTCTGTGAAAGTGTGGCTTTGGATATTATATTCTACTTCTCAATGCAATGGTCGTCTAAGTGAGAAAATGACGGCTACTACTTTTAACACTAGTTATGAAATACATGCTGATTTCATGGTCAAAAGTGTCTAGCCTATTTTATACTTATGAGAAAATTATCTAAACAAATCTCCCTCATTTCGACTAAGTGAAAAAACATGTTATTCTGACAATCTTCCCTCAAATTTCTAGTTTGCCTCCCGCCAGGTCCTCCATCCACATTCAGTCAGCTACATCAAATTCGAGTTAGAAAGACTCAAATCCAACAGTTTTCTTCATAAAGTATGAGAACTGCACCCAACAACTTTTTCTCTTTGTACTTTTATGTAGAGGGAACCATCATGTTGGCGATCTCATGCAATGTTCGAACTTTCCCTCGACATGATCTTCATAAGCATATCTGCTTCATTGTCATTCGTGTGCACTTTCTGTAAATCCAGCTCTCCCTACTCTAGAATATCGCATATCCAATGATATCGCGTGTCAATATGCTTGGATCTCGAGTGGAATATGAGATTCTTCCCCAAATGAATCTCACTGTTTGTCGCATAGGAGTGTGTAGCGCTCCTGAGTGACACTCGGCTCTTTGATGTAACGCTTCATCTAAAGAAACTCTTTCTCTGTTTCAATAACTGCAATAAAGTCTATCTCCGTAGTATATAGCGCGCCGCACTTTTACAGTCTATACTGCGACGACACAGCTCTCCCTACAAACAAGATCAGGTACCCAGAAGTCGATCTTTTGGAGTCAAAATCTCCAGTCATATCAATATTAGTATAACCAGTAGCTCTGGCTTACTATCTCCGAACTTTAACATTAAGTCTGACGTCCCATGTAGGTATCTTAGAATCCACTTCACAGCGCTCCAATATTCTCTTCCAGGATTGGAGAGAAACCTACTAACAGTGCCAACGACATGTGTTATATCTGGGCATGTGCACACCATATCATACATGAGACTACTAACTGCAGAAGCATAAAGGACCTTCTGCATCTACTCTTTCTTTTCAGGTGTGCTCGGGCGCTGGTCAGCAGTAAGTCTAAAGTGAGCTGCAACCGGCGTGCTCATCTTATTCGCTTGATCCATACTGAATCTCTGTAGCACCTTCCTAATGTATCTCTCTTGCGATAACTAAAGTAACTTGAAACATCTATCTCTCTGAATATACATCCCTAGGATAGTTTTCGCAGCTCTCAAGTCCTTCATTGCAAATATGGAGCTCAATTACTGCTTCCGCTTGACAATACGAGCAGTGTTCCTCCCAACTATCAGCATGTCGTCAACATAGATGAGCAAAATGATAAAATCCTTTGGAGCATACTGCTTCACAAATACACAGTGATCGAGGATAATTTTCTTGAATTCGATCTCCCCCATAAAAGCATCAAATTTCTTGTATCACTGTCGCGGGGCTTGCTTTAGGCCATACAAGCTCTTCTTCAGGTGACATACCTGACATTCCTTTCCTTTGACCTTGAATCCTTCAGGTTGCTCCATATACAACTCCTCCTCAAGATCACAATGCAGAAAGGCGGTCTTGACATTCATCTACTCGATCTCCAAGTCTAGCCTCGGAACAAGGCTAAGAACAACCCAAATGGACGACATTTTCATAACATGAGAGAAGATCTAATCAAAATCAACTATTTATTTCTGACTAAAACCCTTCACCACTTATCTGTCTTTGTATCTAAGTGGTGTTGAAGGGTCTCCTTGTTTAACTCTAAAAATCCAATGATTCTTCAGAGCATTCTTGTCCTTAGGCAATTTCACTAAATCATAAGTAGTTACCATACAGAGACTGTATCTCCTCCTGCATAGCAATATTCATTCTTTCTTCTCTGAGCTCTGCACCAGCTCATCAAAGAACTCGGGCTCCCCCGCATCAGTCAACAGAATATACTCATTAGTGGAGTATATCAAAGATGAGGTCTAACTCTATCAGACCTCCGTGGAACGAGCTCTGCTGGTGATGTAGGCACATCATCAGTGACGTCCTCTATAGGCTCTCAATCAATAACATCCTCATGATTTGGAAGTGGCTCTATGTCTTGTATTGATTCAGGCTCTACGACTTCCTTTGTTTTGTCACCTCCAATTATAGGAGACTCTGCATTAGTACGAGAGTTTGCCTTCTCAGGTTTTTCAAGATCAATCATATTCTGATCCTCACAAAATATAGTGACACGACTGCGTACAAGTTTTTTCTCAATCTGATCAAAGAACTTGTATCCAAACTCGCCGCTACGTTCATATTCCAGAAATATGCATTGTCAAGTCTTGAAATCAAACTTCGATCTTTCGTCTCGTGGGATGTGCACAAAGGCTCTACAACCAAATACTATCAAGTGACTATCTGAAGGGTCTTTCCTGTACCAGATTCTACAAGGAACATCCTCCTGTAATGCATAGGTTGCAGAGTGGTTGATGACATATGCAGCTGTGTATAAAGTCTCTCCTCAAAACATGTCAGGTAGCTTTAACTCAGACAACATGCTCCTCATCTTCTCCATTAAGGTCCTATTCTTTTTTCAGCTACGTCATTCAGCTGTGGTGTCTTGGGTGGAGTCTTTTCATGTCTGATCTCTTGCTCCCTACAATACTCATCAAAAAGATAAATATATTCTCCCCATTGTTGGACTTGATACACTTTAGCTTCCTTTCAGATTGTTTTTCACTTCAGTGTGGAATCTCCGAAAGGTGTCGAGGACCTCATCTTTGCTCTTAATAGCGTAGACCCAAAATTTTCTCGAATAATCATCAATGAACATCACGAAGTAAGACGCTCATCCTCTTGTCTAGACCTTCAAAGGTTCAAGGCCCACAGACATCTGTGTGTATGAGCTCCAACGGCTCGAATCTTCTAGTGAAAGTGTGGCTTTGAAATGATATTATATTCTACTTCTCAGTCATGCAATGGTCGCATCTCTCTAACTGATCCCCAAAATAAATTAGATATCATCTTATTCTTGGCGAGACATCTCAGGCCCTTCTGACTAATGTGACTTAATCTCATATGTCATAGGGATGTAGATACACCATCTCTGACAGTGTTGGGCTTAAGCAGCTTCAGGTCTCCCCTCCATATAGTATAGTCCAATATCTCTATAATCTCTTGCTACTACTAGCGACTTATTCATTAAATTTCAAAAATCTTACCAAAGACACTCAAATGTCTCTCATCACCTAGCTTTCTAATTGAAATAAGGTTGAAGTGTATGTCAGGTATATGCCAGACATCCTTCATAATCAGCAAATCTCCCGTGCTCGTTTTCAGGTGTATGTCTTCCCTCCTGATGATTTTAGATGTGTCATCATTGCCCATTCTAAGAACTCCAAAATCGTAAGCTATGTAAGTGACAAACAACTCTCTGTTGTGAGAGACATGTGCAAAAGAACCTGAGTCCATAATTCTGCTTCTATCATCGCATAAGAGTGCAGTTGTGATGTCAGCTTCAACAATGATGACATCATGCTCCTATGTATAGACGGTGGCTGCCGTATGCGTGTTCATCTTCTCATTTGAAGACTCTCCCTTCTTCTGGTCATTCTTTAGAGCATAACAAAACTTTTGAATATGATCATTCATGAGACAGTAGTGACACTCCACATTCTGGTAGCGGGACTTAGATTTTCCTCTGTTTTGACTCCTCTCACTATTCCTTCCTTTATTCTTGTTTCTGTCTCTCCCTCTGGGCTTGGTATAGAAGACATCAGCTCGTGAAGAAGAGTCTGAATGTCCTTGAAATTTTTTCATACTTTCTCATTCAGGATGTCGCTCTTAGCAATCTTCATAGTAATGATGCCTCTATGAGAGGAGTTAATTAGAGACATTCTAACTATCTCTCAAGAGTCTGGATGGATTTTAGTATTCATAGTGCGTTGACCTTATCCTCGAAGGTTATCTTCATAGCAGTAAGTTGATCAATAATACTTTGAAACTCATTTACATAATCCAAGATGAGTGAGTTATCTTTATACTTAAATTCTCCAAGCTTAAATTCAGTTGATATAGTTTGTTGATGTTAATACTTTTAGCATACAAGACTTTCAAGGTCATCCAAAGGATTTTCGCATCAACAATGCTTGCAACATGATTGTAGACATTCGGCTATACGAACCGTCTGGTGAATCCACATAGTTTTCAGTGCTCCATCTTCCACTTATTTGGATCCGTGTCTTTAGGTATCTTCTCAAAGTTAGGAGCATGTCAGCGCTTGACGTAAATGAGATCTTCCATCTGTAAGTGTCACTAATGGTAGTTTGTGTCATTCAATTTCACTATTTACTCGGAGGCTTAACCTGAAGTAGAACTTCATAGTGCTCTGTCACTAGTTGGACTGATCTCAGTTCTTTAAGCTGATTATTTCAAAGAAAGCAATCAAAGGGAATAGAGAGTGGACCAATGATCGTCGCCTACCGCACCCGATCACGAACCTGAAACATCCAATCGGCTCGTCTCGAATCTCAGACAGGTCAGCCCGGCAATTGCTCTGACAATCAACATGTCTTTGATACTACTTGTTGGGCTAGAGAGCATGCAAGCCTGACCGGAACACCTGCAAATTAGTTCGAACAAGTACCTGCACGACTGTTTAGCGGTATGTCGATACACAACCAAAACACAACACAAAATAACAATAATAAAAGTGACACGAAGATTTAACGTGAAAACCTAATACGGTGAAAATCACGGGACAATCGAAGTCTAACCCGGAAAGCCATCACTAAAAAAGTATGAAAACAATAGATAATTACAACACTTTCCCTGCTCGTTCCACACATGATTTTCACTAGCTTTGCACTACACAATATTACACATTAAACAGTAGAAAAAAATTGCAAGTTACTGACAGTGGCGGGCGAGACGGATTACACAAATCCTCTCCAAAATGCATCTTCGAATTTTGCCCAAATCTGCTCCAGATCTAATCTGTGTAGGCAAAATATTCCTCATCAACGTCATAGAATGTCGTCCGAAAACTCCCAAAACTAAGACGATTGACACAAAGATCTCTCCTGAAATCTACAAATGTTTGAGCTTGAAGAGAAGTGTATGTCTTATCTCTACTTCTTCATCCATATTTATAGCATCAAAACCAAAGAGTTAGATTTGCTAGATGACATGTGAATGAAGCTTTCTTCGGTCAAAAACACATATCATGAAACTTCATTTGAACACTTTCTTAAAAGTTTCTCTCAAGAGCACATGTTGGTTTAAAGTTCAATGACGACTATTCCTTTTCATACTTATCATGAAACACATGTTGATTTCATGGTCAAAACTGACTTGAGAGAAAATTATCTGAACACTTGAAAAACTTGGCATTTAGGGATCATTTACTTGTTTGAAATTAGGGGAAAAATACTTTGTTCCATAACATGATAATGTTTGTTAAATCCACTGTTTATCTGATCTTGAATGTAGTTCGGCAGTAACAATGTAAGGTTTGTTAAATCCACAATGCAGCAGGATTTGAATGTCGTTAGACGGAAACATTGTATTCCAAGTCAACAAATCTCTTCATTCAGCTTCTAGAATTTAGCCTGGTTTGGATGTAATTAAACAAATCCAAACTCAACAATTCTCCTTAAAATATTTTTTCAAAAATGTTAATTCTTTCATTTTCCATGTATTTCTGTAAAACACTAGCAAAAGTTGTGTAAAACAAGTTGGACAGCAAGCAACCGGCGCATAATTGTACGCTGAAAACTTGTCCACTACACAGGAGCAGCAAATCACCGCATTCTGCGAGGGAAAACGAGAGATCTGTATTTTCATCTCACTCGAAATGCCTTCCCCGATCAGTCAAGAATCCATCAAACAAGCTGGCAGGGAATGGCACAAGTAGTTCGCCGATCTCCGACTCGGCAAGAAACTCATCGGCCGGTCCAGACTGCCTCCAGTCGTTTTCTGCAGGCGGAAGCAAGAGGATGCCCGAAGCTCTTTCGGTGAAAGGATCAACGGTGAGGATTGACTCCTTCAAAGAAGATAAGGCGAAGACGATCAAGATCGAGGAAAGTTAAGTCTGATCTCTCCCAATTTCGTGAACTCCAGTTTGGCGCAACTCTCTTTTCGGTCTCTTGAAATAGTATTTCCGGTGTTATGTTCTTGCAGGCTTATTTCAGGAGCTCGGGTTATAATCCAGTCCAGAGTCCTTAAGTTTGTAGGAGAAGAGAGGAATATATATATATATATATATAGACGGGGACCTCCCCTCTAACTTTGCACTGACAGCACCCCTCTTATGAGTTTTCATTTCATTACAAAAATCTCCTCTGAAGATTTAATTTCATAACATCCATGCACAAAAACACCCCCTCGGTGAACAGTGTCCAGGGGGTAAGGATGAAATGCTAATGAAAGTTAAAGGGAGTTTTTTGTAATTTCGAAAATAAGAACTAATAAGTTTAGGAATATAATATATATATATTTTTCTTCTTCTTTTTGTCGGATTTACATATGCATCTCTTCTTTAACAGTAGTGGGGCATTTTCTTGAAGCTATGAGTGTAGTTCTTTGTTATTATTATAAAGTGACTAGTTTTTTTTTTCTCCTTGATTAATTTGTATTGCTGTATAAGTGTCCTTGGTGTTCACAAATCCCCATTGAAGGGATATATATATGGATATGTATGTTCCAATTTCGAGCTAGATCGATCTGATCTCGGGTTTGTCCAATTTGGGTCGGGCTTGATTTGTCATTTGCTAGTCGACAAGTTAAACTCTTGTTGGAGTTCATTTCGAACGAAAGGTCAAACAAAAATTTGATCGGTGTCAATCTCGCAGCCAAAGTTCATTACTCAAAGTCTGCACACATATGTTTTTTTGCATGTTTACGCTGTTTTCGGTTAAGAAAGATCGTTCCCACGAGAATATTGTTGTCTCATGTACTTGCTATGGTATCATTTAAATAAATAAACTGAAACTATTCCATTAATATTGTAAATTATAAGTGTTGGCGGATTGCAGTTTAGATCTCAGATTTTCGCTGCGGAACATACGTGTCTGGAGTATTCACGATCTTTTCTTCTCCTGTTTTATTACTGTATTTGCATTTATAGGCATAGAATTGACTTTTTTAAGGAATGAAAAATGACTTTTTAATTATTTTATTATGGGCCGGCCTTGAAGTCATAAGGCTCCACACCAATTAAGTTCCCATGTGATTGTCAACAAAATTGTGATGTCAAGTGAAGTTCTATTTTATATTTTAAAAATTGTAAATTATCATTGCTGTTAATACTTTTTAGTAATTTTTATGTCAGGACAATTGAGAAGGTATGAGGAGTCTGCAAAGGATCATGTAGTTGTGTCTTGTGTCATACACTTTTGCGCGGGGTCCTCATCATACTTAAATACTTATGGTCAGGAGTCCTGACCTAAAAATTTTCCATCGTCTAAGGATCATCTGTTTTCCTCTTGGCCGGAAGCTTGTTACGCATAATATGTTAGGGGATGAGCTGGCATCTGTGTACCGGGTCATCCAACGGTCATCTGTTTTCCTCTTGGCAACTTTAAATAGTATGCTAGCTGTAATGAAACCTTTTATCTGAATATTAATCTAAGGGTTCTTTTGGTAATTCGTTTTTGGGCGTTTTGTTTCCCTAAAACGCACTGCTGGGAAGTATTTTCATTTGTTTTTGCGCCTCCCGCTCCAATCGCTAGCGTTTCGCTCCTTCAGAATTTCCTCCCTCTGCAACCGCCTAATCCAACCTCCAGTTGCCTCGTTTTCAGAAATATCAACCTCCATGGAATACATCGCCGAAACTCAGGCCTCACCGGCTCAACCTTGCTGGAACACATTGCCGGAACCCAGGCCTCGCTGGAACCACCGCCTTTGCCTACTGCTCCTGCATCTGGAGGTCACTGCCACCGTTGTCGGAACCGGCAAAACCGCCGCCTCCGCCTCCTCCGAGCTCCAGCTCCTCCTCCTACTGGTGCTCCTCCATCTGGAGCCACCACTGCCTTATCGCCTCCCCCGCCTCCGCCAAACTATAATCCTCCATCTGGAGGTCACCGCCACCGGAGGAGGTGGTGGAGCTTTGCTTGGCTTCGCCTCCTCATCCTCCGCCGTGAGAAAATAAAAACTTTGCGTTATAGGAATTTTAATAAAAAAATTATTTTATTATATATATAATCAATAAAATATAATATATAAATAATTATATTAATATAGTTTTACCAGAATTTAACATTAATATAGTTTTAAGAGTATATTAGAAGAATAGAAAAGAAAAAATAATTAAAAATAATAGAAAACATTTCATAATAAAAAATATTTATAAAACGTCACCATTGTTTTGTCAAATGGTTCTCTGTTTTGAATACCTCTACAAATACAGACTATCCAAACACATCTCCACTTCCAGCAACAAGTTTCCAACAGCTCTATTTATAAACTTGTATTTGTGAGAGTGGGTTTGCTCAAGATAGTCCACATAACCCTATCAAGTTTGGAATAGGGATTATATAGTATCTCCAGCGTAGAGCCAAGCCCTAGAGCGACACGAACCCAATAAACCCGTTCCGAGTCGGACCCGACACGAGCGGACATAAACTAAAATATCACTAACAATCTCCTCCTATGTCCGCTGTGAACCCGACGTCGGAAAAGGGGGTGGTTTGTGAAATGTTCAGCCAAAAGTGAATCATTCACAACCGTGTCCGGCACCTGTTAAAACATTATTAGACTTAACACAAGAATTAGTATGCATGCATAAACAGAACAAGAGTTCAGCCACATCACATCATGTCTCAGATACAATCAGGGCACAGGCCCTAAACGCCTAGCGTCCCAAATCAAACAGAGAGCAACAGAAGTCCAAACAAACAGGTGAAAGAAAATAAAGAGCTAAACAGTGCTCTGAAACAGAGATACCAACAATAAGGTCTAACAATACTCTAACTGTCAGAATCCAGAAGATCATCATGATCAGGATCCCAGTCTACCAGTGCTCCTCCTAGATCAGCAGCCCCTGTAATTTCCAACAGAGAATTTCATTTTAAAATGAATTCAAACATTTGAAAAATATACAAATATCTAGTTCTACCATGAGAACGTAGTATTTTATTATTATTATTAGTGTTGGCTGGGAGGACGCTTCTACAGAGTATTATAGATAAACCTCAGAATCCGTTATCTGTTTCCAAATGAAACGATTTACGGACTTCTGGACACCGTAGCTATATCTGTGTTCCTATATGGAATGTCACGGTTACTGCTCTTCTGGAGTTGACTGGAACTCATCAAGTTTGGAATGGAACCAATCAACAAGAGAAAAGTCAAGCCAAGTCGGATCGTGTTATCAAGTTTGGAATAACACTCTCCTCCAAGGCAAGATAGCCGAATCCAGGTGAAGCTGTTAGCATCAAGTTTGGAATGAAACAACTTACCAGATCCGAACTCAGCAACCAGGAGCATCAACGGAGCACAACATGCTTGCTTTGACAAAGGAAATTTGAAAATCAAAACAATTGGACTAAGGCTGAACTGAATCGCCTAACCTTGAACTAAGACTGAGCTAAATCGTCTTTAGTCTCATTTCCCCCACTGTTTTGATTAACCGGTCTTTGGGCATTCCTTTCGTCAATGGATCAGCCAGATTATCCTTCGAACGCACATCGACCAAAGTGATAATTCCTTGTTCTTTTAGATAATTCAACAGAGCATGTCTCAGTCGTACATGTCTCCTCTTAGTGTTATAGAGAACATTCTTTACAACTTGAGCTGCTGCTTGATTATCACAATACAAGCTCAACGAGTTGACTTGTAACTTAGACAAGGGTATGTCTAAAATCAGGTTCCTGATCCAATCTGCCTCTTCACCAGCTGAAGCTAAGGCAAACAACTCGGCTTCCATGGACGACAAGGCTATACACGTCTGTCTTTTGGATTTCCAAGTGATAGCAGCTCCACCCAAAGTGAATATATATCCACTGGTAGACTTGCTGTTCCCAACTTCTGAACACCACGAGGCATCAGAGAATCCATCCACAGTAGGAGGATAACCAGTATAGCACAAGGCATGATCTTTAGTACCTCCCAGGTATCTCATCAGCCTATCTAGGGCATCCCAATGCTCTTTGCCTGGACTACTGGTAAAACGGCTCAGCATGCCAACCGTGAAGGCAATGTCTGGTCTAGTACAACTTGTGGCGTACATGAGACTACCAATTATTTTAGAATATTTTAATTGATCTATGCTGGTCTCTTCATTAGGACTCAACTTAACATTATGATCGAACGGTGTCTCAACAGGCCTACAGTCTTTGTATCCCCAAGTAGAAAGTAGTTGCTCTATATAATGAGCCTGGCTAAGGGTGATTCTACCCTTGTCAACTCTAACTTTCATACCTAATAGGGTATCCACAGGACCAAGGTCCTTCATGTCAAAAGCTTCTGCAAGAGTGGATTTGACATCCCTCACTGCAGCTAGATCTGAACCCAGAATCAACATGTCATCCACATATAGGCATATGATGACTGTTTGACTCGCCATCGAGCGGTAGTAGAGGCATTTGTCTGAGAGACTGGACTGAAATCCAACGCTCTTTACCACTTGATCAAATTTAATGTGCCACATCTTAGGTGCCTGTTTAAGCCCATAGATCGATTTATCGAGCTTGCACACTTTGTCTCTTAGATCCTTATGTACATAACCTTCAGGTTGTGCCATATAGATCTCTTCATCAAGCTCTCCATTTAAGAAGGCTGTCTTTACATCCATCTGATGAACTATAAAGTTCTCGATAGAAGCTATGGCAAGAAGAATCCTAATAGTGGATAGGTGACACACAGGTGAATAGACGTCAAAATAGTCAATTCCCCCCTGTTGTTTATAACCCTTAGCTACTAGACGTGCTTTATATCTGGCTATAGACCCATCACTGTGCAATTTCTTCTTCAGTACCCACTTGCATCCTAAGACTTTAGCTCCTTTCGGCAGGTCAACTAAATGCCAAGTGTTATTTTGTAGCAGCGAGTTCATCTCATCGTCGATGGCTTCTGCCCACATTAACGCATCTCTAGATCTCATTGCTTCCTGATAGGAGAATGGATCGTCCTCTAAGTGGTAGGTGACGAAATTCTCACCAAAATTCTTAGGGACTCTATCTCTTGTAGACGTTCTAACAGGAACAGGTTCCACCTCTAGAGGTTGGGGAGCAGTGCTAGAGGGGGCAGCTTCAGGCTCTACAGTAGATTCTGCAATCACGTCAGTAGACCCGTGAACGGTTAAGCCATGATCTTTGATAAATTTATGTTCAAAGAAAATAGCATCTCTAGACTCTATCACTGTATTAGTGGATAGATCAAGAAACCTGTCAGCTGCACTATCTTCTGCACTACCTAGATAAACACATGTTGTCGTTCTAGGTCCCACCTTAGGTCTCTTAAGGTCTTGTAAACGCACATACGCGATACAGCCCCAAGTCTTTAGAGTATCATATCTACAAGGATAACCATGCCACAACTCATACGAGATAGAAATGAGTTTTGAGTGAGGCACTCTATTCAGAATGTGGTTCGCAGTAAGAACTGCTTCTCCCCAAAAGGAGTTGGGCATGCTAGATGTTAGGAGCATAGAGTTCAACATCTCTGTTAAAGTTCTATGCTTACGCTCGGCAACGCCATTAGACTGGGGTGAGTAAGGAGCTGTGGTTTCAAGAATTATGCCCTCAGAGACACAAAATTCCTTAAACTCAGTTGCAGTGTATTCTCCTCCTCGATCACTTCTGAGTCTCTTGATTTTAAGGTTCAACTGATTTTCCACACGAGACTTAAAAATTTTAAAAGTCTCAAAGGCCTCATCTTTCGATCTCAACAAAAATACATGACAATATCTCGAAAAATCGTCTATGAAGGTAATTAGATACTTCTTTCCCCCTCTAGTGATATGACTCTGGAAATCACAAAGGTCTGAATGTATCAATTCCAGAAGTTGTGTGCTTCTAGACACCGACTTGAAAGGTGTTCTAGTGATTTTGGTTTGCGCACACACCTCACACTTGTCAAATCGAATAGACAGATCTAAGGGGATGTTTTGACTCTTAGCTAGGTCTAGCATTTTCCTAAAGTTCACATGTCCTAGTCTGTTATGTAACAACTTGGGATCAATGAGGTTAGAACTCACTTGGTTAATGCTATCGTTATTCAGGCTAAGTCTATACATTCCGTTGATCAAATACGCACACCCAAAATAATGTGAATTGACCATTAAGGTCATTCTACCGTTTTGAGTAGTGAAGGTCATCCCAGCCTTATCTAATAAGCTTATGGAAATCAGATTTTTAGTTAAATTTGGAACTACTTTAACATTTTTCAAAATTAAAGCTTTACCTGAAGAGAGCATAAGCTCTGCAGTCCCAGCATGAGTAACGTCAGTCGCTCCTCCATTGCAATTCTCGACTCTGTCCTTGACCGCTGTCACCTTAGAAAGAAGACTCCTGTCATTTGTGACGTGACAGGTAGCACCACTGTCCAGCCACCACTCAGAAGACGCACTGCGGTGACTACTCCCAATCATAGCCACGAAGGACTTAGGATCGGAGTTGTCGACCACCATGTGCGCCACATTTTGTGGGGCATCCTCCTTTACCTTCTTCGGACCCCTGCATTCAGCGGCCCAGTGACCCCATTTGCCGCAGTTGTGGCACTTGCCCTTCTTCCTTTTGAGAGAAGGCTTTTTGACCGCCAACGGTGCTGGAGTGTCACGCTTGGGTGCCGGGGGCTTCCGAGAAGGCTTACTGGGACGTGAAACGAAGTTGACAGCCTGTGAAGGCTGCGCAACATGCTCCAAGCTTTTCCCAGCAATGTTTTGGTCTTCAATATGGATGAACCTTTTGAGTTCGTCCAAACTGATCTTCTCTTTCAGTCGGTGCATCTCGGTCTTGAAAAAGAGCCATTCAGGAGGCAGTTTACTCAGGATCATATACACAAAGTGGCTGTCGTCCATCTTCGAATGATCATCATCCAGCTTCTGACGAAGGTTGACCAGCTCCAAAAGTTGAGAAGTGATAGGCACGTCCGCTTTGAATCTGAAGTTGAAGAACTTCTCTCCAATGAGCGACTTCGACAATCCTTCCTCCTTCTGAAAATGCGCATTCAGGCGATCCCATATTTCCTTTGCAGATTTGTACGCGTGGTAGGTCAACGCGAGCCGGGGATTCAGAGAATTCAACAGGTAATCCCTGCAGAAATCTTCATCTTTGTTCCACTGGTACTCTTCCACGTCCTCGACGGTAGAAGCAAAATCGCTCTGAACAGTGTAGAAAATCTCGCGTTCCTTCATTCCTAGTTGGACTTGAATTTTCCAACTGAGAAAGTCGGAGGCGTCGAACGATTGCAGTTTTATAGTGTCGAGTGCGCTTTTCTTCGACATAGTTCTAGATTTAAACAGAAATTAAAAAATTCTAGAACGAGGTCACCTGAGCCGCGAGAAGATGAGTCCAAAGCCTTCAGATCCAATCCAGAAAAATAAATTGCTCCTCTCCGACTGAAACGCCAAAGACCAGATCCTCCTTCACTAGATTTGGGTCAGAAAAACTTCCATAGAAATTCCAAAGAGATCCAAAGAACTCTTTAGTTGACTTTGTTGTAGAGACCTTCCCTTGATGTGAGTTTTTTTTTCTTGAACCGAGAGCAAAAACCAAGAACACAAAAATCCAAACAACTAGAGGAATGGAACTGTAGATCTTCTTCAATAAAAAGGTCTATGAAGACTGACTCCTCATTCCACGGATCCTTGATCCACACAAGGAAGAGCACCTGAAATCCTTCCTCCTTCGGAGTAGATCTAAATGTGCAAGAAGGAACGATGATCCCCTCAACTTCCTCTTTTTCAACAGCAAAGAAACTCAAATCTGAGATCTGGAGACAGATCCACGGCAAGGCTTCAACAGGGCCTGCGTTGAGAGGATCAACCGAGAAAAGAAAGAAAAAAAAGAGAGGCGGATCTGCTTTGTGTAGATCTGCGATCAAGCTTCTCCCAGATCTGCAGCCGATGCAGTCAAGATCCACCGAGACGGCGATGAGAACCAGACGGCGATGGCGATGAGAAGATTTTTGATCGGCTTCCTTCTTCCTTGCGATCCGGTGGTGGAAGAGAAAAATCGCGAATGACGAGCGCTGGCGGAATCGTGTAGAAAGCCAGCGGATTGAGACAGATCCGGCGAGAGAAGTCCGGCGACGGGATCGGCGTAATCCGGCGACGGGATCGGCGCAATCCGGCGACGGGATCGGGAAATCGCTGAACGACGGAGCGGGGTGCGGCGGAAACCCGAAATCGCGAGATCCTCCTTTTTGATGGCGAGCAGCGGCGTCGTGGAAATCACGAGCGGCGACGCAGGGATCAACACCGAGATCTGCAGTGCGGGGGCGGACGGGAATGAACCGATCGATCCGGCGACAGGAATCGCGATCTTGCAAGCCAGAGGCGGCGACGGAAGAATTCGGGAGCAGCCGAGCGAAACCCTAAGAAAAATATCTTGAGAATGTGGGAGTGGGTTTGCTCAAGATAGTCCACATAACCCTATCAAGTTTGGAATAGGGATTATATAGTATCTCCAGCGTAGAGCCAAGCCCTAGAGCGACACGAACCCAATAAACCCGTTCCGAGTCGGACCCGACACGAGCGGACATAAACTAAAATATCACTAACAGTATTTACAACAGCTCCTTTTACAACTGCAGCCGCTCGACCAAATGAAGACTAAGTTGTCTCTCTCCGTGCGTTTTTGTTTCTCTCTCCCCATGTCCGCTAGGGCCGTTCTTTAGATACAAACCAGTTCCGCAGCAGAGCTCGTGGTGGTGGGACACCCCTCCTTTCCCCTCGTGGTGGTGCGACGTCATATTCTTGCCCCATTCGTGCGACGTGACAAATTCAGCGTGAGACTCGCCAATCCTCTGGGTTGGGGGTATACCTCTCTTCCTCATCCTTGGTGTGATTTTTCTTTGTTTCAATTCTTGTGCGTGCTATGGTTCGGTGTGTGTTCGAAAAACAATGAACAAATCGGTGTAAGGTGGTAGCGTCGCCGCCTCCCAATCAATTGGTCGGTAGTGGACTGCCGTCCGGTGGTTAGATTTCTTGTAGGAATTGGCACTCACTCGATCGAATAACCTCATCGAATTATTGTTTCCGCTACGCCCGTCGTTGTTTTGGAATTTAGTATTGGGATTTATTGTCTTAACCTAGGCGGAGTCCTGCTATTAGCACGGCACATATTTAGTGAATTGTCCATATCACACTTGAGCGGTAATTGTGCGTAATCTCGTCGGATTACTACATTAATTTGGTATCAGACCTCGGTGCAAATATTTCCTAATCTTTGTCGGTCCTCTTGCGTCCACTTTACATTTTATGCATAGACATTCGGGGAACGAGTACTTTCCGCACTCATCCGTGTCCAATAATATGGACGAAAATCCGGATACTCGCGAGGTCACGCAAGCCCAACACGCGGCCGTTCAACTTGATCTTACTGAACAAATAGCTCAACTCACCGCGACGTTAACCACATTGACCTAAACAATTCAGAACAGTTTTTCACCGCAACACCAAAACCAAAACCCTCCAGACCGCAATCCTCCTCACCGCCAACCACGTCCACACAATGATCATGGCGACGAGTACCACAATGGAGATTGGCATATTGACCTCACTCATAGAATTAAAATAGACACTCCAACGTTTGATGGTTACGGTGACCCTAAAATCTTAAAGGATTGGCTCATGAAATTGGAATGCTATTTTGATTGGCACAAATTGAATAATACCCAAAGGTTGTTGTTGCTCGAATGAAATTAGAGTGACGTGCTCAAATGTTTTGGTTAAATGAAAGACGATGTGTAGGTGGTGTTGCTCACACATGACCACAAATGTGTAACTTACTCACCACTCACTTTATTTTCGTATACCATCACACAAATATGTTAAATGAATTCACTTCGTTGCGTTAATGCAATTGTTCGGTAAGTGAGTACATGAGCGTGCTGAACGAATTAATGAATCCGCTGTGATATTCAAGAAATGCCCAAACTTACCATCTCACGGCTCCATAAGGGCCTTCATTCGAAAACTCAAAGTCAAATCTGTTGGGAAAGAGAGCGAGCAATCCCGACCAGGACACCTGTTGCAATTCGAGCGAGCGCAAAACAAAACAAAGTGCAGAAAGTAATGAAAACACACAGAGAATTTTTTTACGTGGAAAACCCAACTTGGGCGAAAAACCACGGGACGATCGGAGTCCAACCCGGAGAGCCTCCACTAAAGATGTGTGAAAAACACACGCACGGATTACAGGCTTTCCCTCCACCGATCCACAAAGGATCTCCACCAGCTTCACACTACACAATATAATAAATAGCAACAGAAAAACTGCAAGTTACCGACAACGGCGGATGAGACGGATTATACAAATCCTCTTCAAGATGCCTCTTCGAATCTTTGCCAATATCTGCTCCAGATCCAATCCGTGTAGGCGAAGTACTCTTTGTCAACGTCGTACAACGACGTCCGGAAGCTCTCCCAAACTAAGACGATTGCCGCAAAAGCCTCTCTGGATCTTTCAATGCTTGAGTTTGGAGAGAAGTGGATGCCTTACCTCTCCTCCTTCATCCCTATTTATAGGTCCAAAATCAAGGAGGTAGGTGTGGTAGATGACATGTGGATGAAGCTTCCATGAAGCTTCCCTCGGTCAAAAACACATGTCATTTGACATGAAGCTTCCTTTGGTCAATTTCCTGGAAGCTTCCTTTAAGAGCACATGTTGAATTCCAGGTCAAAGATGGCTAATCCTCTTTCATACTTAGGAGAAAATTTATCTTAACAAATCTCTCCCTTTTTGACTAAGTGAAGAAAGTTTGTCATTCTGACAATCTTCACCAGAGTCTTTAATTTGCCTCCCGCCAGGTTCTCCATCAATATGTCTCTACATTTGATCAGCAACACCAAATTCGAGTTAATGAGACTCGAACTCAACAGTTTTTTCCACAAAGGACGGGAACTGTACACAACAAATCTCCTCCTTCACATCGAGGAGGAAGAAACCGCCATCCCGGTGATTCTAACGCAATGCTCGAACTTCCCCCTTGGCACAGTTTTGGTCAGCATGTCTGCCCCGTTGTCATCCGTGTGCACCTTCTGAAGATCAAGCTCCTTCTGCTCCAGGACATCTCGTATCCAATGATACCGAGTGTCGATGTGCTTCGACCTCGAGTGGAACGTGGGGTTCTTCCCCAGGTGAATAGCGCTCTGACTGTCACACAGGAGTGTGTATCGATCCTGAGTGAATCCAAGTTCTTTGATGAACCTCTTCATCCAGAGTAACTCCTTCCCAGCCTCAGTGACCGCAATGAACTCAGCCTCCGTGGTGGACAGTGCAACGCACTTCTGCAGCCTCGACGCCTACGAGACAGCTCCCCCTGCAAATAGAATCAAGTACCCTGACGTCGACCTCCTGGAATCCACATCTCCAGCCATGTCCGCATCAGTGTAGTCCAACAGCTCTGGCTCACTGTCTCCAAATCTCAACGTCAAGTCTGAAGTCCCTTGCAGGTATCTCAGTATCCACTTTACTGCGCTCCAATGCTCTCTCCCAGGATTGGAGAGAAATCTACTGACTGTCCCAACGGCATGCGCAATATCTGGTCGCATACACACCATCGCATACATAAGGCTTCCAACTGCAGATGCAAACGGAACCTTCTGCATCGCCTCGATCTCCTCGGGTGTGCTGGGGCACTGATTAGTGGTAAGCCTAAAGTGAGCTGCAAGCGGCACGCTCACCTTCTTTGCCTGATCCATATCAAACCTCTGCAGCACTTTGCGGATGTACCGCTCCTGTGATAACCATAGTAGTCTGGCTCCCCTGTCTCTGCGAATGTGCATCCCTAAAATGGTCTTTGCAACACTCAGATCCTTCATCTCAAAAGTGGAACTCAACTGCCGCTTCAACTCAGCAATGCGAGCAGTGTTCCTCCCGACGATCAACATATCGTCCACGTACAACAGCAGAATGATAAAGTCCTCTGAAGCATACTGCTTGATGAACACGCAATGGTCAAGGGTGGTCCTCCTGAAGTCGATCTCCCCCATAAAGGAATCAAACTTCCTATACCATTGCCGCGGGGCCTGCTTCAGGCCATATAGACTCTTCTGCAAGCGGCACACCAGACCTTCCTTCCCTCTGACACTGAAACCCTCAGGCTGCTCCATGTATAACTCCTCCTCAAGATCGCCATGCAGAAAGGCAGTCTTGACATCCATCTGCTCTATCTCCAAGTCTAGCCTCGCAACGAGGCCGAGTATAACACGAATAGATGACATCTTCACCACAGGCGAGAAGATCTCATCGAAGTCGACACCCTGCCGTTGTCCAAAACCTTTCACCACCAGTCTGGCCTTATATCTGGGAGGTGTGGAGGAGTCTCCCTGCTTCACCCTGAAGATCCATCGATTCTTTAAGACCTTCTTGCCCTTAGGCAATCTCACCAAGTCATACGTGTGGTTCTTCTGCAGCGACTGCATCTCCTCCTGCATAGCAACCATCCACTGACGCTTGTCGGTGCTCTCCACAGCCTCATCATAGCTCTCAGGCTCCCCCGCATCAGTCAGCAGTATGAACTCTGATGCAGAATATCTAACAGACGGGCGCCTGGCCCGATCTGACCTCCGCAGGGCAGGCTCAGGGGCCGGTGCAGGCACATCATCAATAATGTCCTCAGTGACTCCTGGTTCACCATCAGTGGTGATATCATGATCCGGAAGGGTATCAGTACCCTGTGCTGGCTCAGGCTCAGCGGCCTCCTCAGTGTCATCATCTCCAAACATAGGTGACTCTGCAGCAGTATGAGAGTCAGCCTCAAACTCAACAGTCTTCTCAGGATCACCAATAGTCTGATCCTCACAGAAAACAGCATCACGGCTACGTACAAGCTTCTTCTCAACTAGATCAAAGAACCTGTACCCGAACTCTCCACTGTAGTCGTACCCCAAGAAAATGCACTGCCGGGTCTTCGAATCCAACTTCGATCTTTCGTCTCTGGGGACGTGCACAAAGGCTTTGCAGCCAAATACCCGCAAGTGACTGTAAGAGGGGTATTTCCCATACCAGACCCTATCTGGGACATCCTCCTGCAACGCTGAACTCGGCGAGAGGTTGATTACATGCGCTGCAGTAAGAAGAGTCTCACCCCAAAACATCCCTGGCAGCTTTGACTCAGATAGCATGCACCGAATCCTCTCCAATAGTGTCTGATTCATCCTCTCAGCTACGTCATTCAGCTGCGGCGTCTTCGGCGGGGTCTTCTCATGTCGGATACCATGGTCCCTGCAGTACTCGTCAAACGGACCAATGTACTCTCCCCCGTTGTCGGACCTAATGCATCTCAGCCTCTTCCCAGAGTGTCTCTCCACCTCAGCGTGGAATCTCCTAAAAGTATCGAGGACCTGATCTTTGGTCTTGATAGCATAGACCCAAAGCTTCCTCGAATGATCGTCGATGAAGGTAACGAAGTACAAAGCTCCTCCTCTAGTGTGGACCTTCAGAGGTCCGCAAACATCTGTATGAACCAGCTCCAAAGGCTCCGATCTCCTGGTGGACGTGTGGCTCTGGAATGAAATCCTGTTTTGCTTCCCAGCCATGCAATGGTCACACCTTTCCAAATGATCACCAGAAATGTCACTAATGAGCTTTTTCTTCGCCAGGCATCCCAAACCCTTCTGGCTAATGTGTGCCAGCCTCCTATGACATAAGGAAGTGGTTGCCTCATCCCTGACGGAGTTGGCCTGAGCAGCTTCAGGCCTCCCCTCCATGTAGTACAATCCAGAATCTCTATAACCCCGGGTCATCACGAGTGATCCCCGAATCAGCTTCCAGAAATCTCCTCCAAAGACACTTAGGTGTCCTTCATCTCCAAGTCTGCCAACAGATATCAGATTGAAACGGATGTCTGGCACACGTCGTACATCCCTCAAAACTAGTAGGGCTCCAGTGCTTGTCTTCAAATGCATGTCTCCACGCCCAAGTACCTTAGACGTATCCCCATTGCCCATCCTCAAGACCCCACAGTCATGAGTGGTGTAGGTGGCAAATAGCTCCCTGTTGTGGGAGACATGCGCAGAGGCTCCAGAGTCAACGATCCAGCATCGGTCGTCGCACGAGAGTGCAGCCGTGACGTCGTCACCAATAATAATGACTTCGTCCTCCTCAGTTGAAATGGTGGCTGCCGTATGACCCTCATCTTTGCCCTCAGTGGCAATCCCCTTCTTCTGATCGTTCTTCAACAAGTAGCAGAATTTCTTGATGTGGCCCTTCTTATGACAGTAGTGGCATTCCACGTTCTGATAACGTGACTTCGACTTCTGTCCCCTACTCTGACTCTTATCCTCCTTCCTTCCTCGGCTCTTACTCCTTCCTCTCCCCCTGAACTCAGTAAAGAGAACGTCAGCTCGTGAAGAAGAGCCTGAAGTCCCCTGAGACTTTCGTCTCACCTCCTCATTCAAGATCCCACTCTTAGCGATCTCCATGGATACAATCCCCTGGGGGGGAAGAATTGATCAGAGAAACTCTGACCATCTCCCAAGAATCTGGAAGTGACTTGAGAAGCCACAATGCATTCACCTCGTCTTCGAATGTCACCTTCATAGCAGTGAGACGATCAATAATGTCCTGGAACTCGTTGACATGATCCAAAATAGGAGAGCCCTCCCGGTATTTGAACTCTCCAAGCTTTTTCAGCAAATATAACTTGTTGATGCCTGTGCTCTTGGCATACAAGGTCTCGAGAGTCTTCCACAGATCCTTGACATCATTGATGCTAGCCACATGGTTGTAGACGTTCGGCTCCACGAATCGTCTGATAAACCCACATAGCTTCCGATGTTCCACCTTCCATTTTGCTGGATCCGTGTCCTTTGGCATCTCCTCAAAGATAGGAGCATGTCAGCCCTTCACATATATCAGATCCTCCATCAGTAGATGCCACTGGTGATAATTGGCACCATTCAACTTTATCATCTGCTCCGAACCTGATGATGACTCCATTATGCTCTGCCAACTGGCCGGACCGACCACTGATCTTTGAGTCGACTATCTCAAAGTATACAACTAGAGAGGGTAGTCAGCGGGCCAATGGTCGTAAACTACCACTCCCAATTGCACACCCGAGATCCCGATCGACTCGTCCTGAAACCCTAATAGGTCAGCCCGGTAACTGCCCTATCACTGAAACGGCTCTGTCACTTAACCTCGCTTTGATACCACTTGTTGGGAAAGAGAGCGAGCAATCCCGACCAGGACACCTGTTGCAATTCGAGCAAGCGCAAAACAAAACAAAGTGCAGAAAGTAATGAAAACACACAGAGAATTTTTTTACGTGGAAAACCCAACTTGGGCGAAAAACCACGGGACGATCGGAGTCCAACCCGGAGAGCCTCCACTAAAGATGTGTGAAAAACACACGCACGGATTACAGGCTTTCCCTCCACCGATCCACAAAGGATCTCCACCAGCTTCACACTACACAATATAATAAATAGCAACAGAAAAAACTGCAAGTTACCGACAACGGCGGTGAGACGGATTATACAAATCCTCTCCAAGATGCCTCTTCGAATCCTTGCCAATTCTGCTCCAGATCCAATCCGTGTAGGCGAAGTACTCTTTGTCAAAGTCGTACAACGACGTCCGGAAGCTCTCCCAAACTAAGACGATTGCCGCAAAAGCCTCTCTGGATCTTTCAATGCTTGAGTTTGGAGAGAAGTGATGTCAACCTCTCCTCCTTCATCCCTATTTATAGGTCCAAATCAAGGAGGTAGGTGTGGTAGAATGACATGTGGATGAAGCTTCCATGAAGCTTCCCTCGTTCAAAAACACATGTCATTGGACAAATGAAGCTCTTTGGACATTTCCTGAAGCTTCCCTTAAGAGCACATGTTGAATTCCAGTCAAAAA